>CM039607.1:21091215-21375921 GCA_022457205.1 Saccharum spontaneum | reverse complement strand
ATACTTGTGTTGGAGTTGCGGTGGAGAGATCACTTTGATGAAGCACGGTGACAATGTGACCATACTTCTCAACGGGAAGCACACTCAAGATCCTCCTTGCAACATCCGATTGACTCATTTGAGTGAGCCCAAGAGCATTGAGGTCCTCTACAAGAACATTCAAGCGAGTGTACATGTCATTAGCACTTTCTTTGGGAAGCATCTCAAAAGAATTAATCTTCTTTAAAGCAATATGATAGCGTTCCTCACGCTCACTCTTAGTTCCCTCATGGAGAGCACAAAGATTCTCCCACAAGTCATGAGCGTTCTTTGCATTACGCACACGATTGAAGATATCCTTGCCTAAGCCCCGGTAGAGTGCATTTTTGGCCTTTGCATTCCACCGGTCGTACTTCTCGTCACCCGTGGGGTTTGCGGGATCCTTGATAGCGGGAAGCCCTTGGGTTGCGGCTCTAAGGCACCCGACATCTATGGCTTCGAGGTACGCCTCCATGCGGATTTTCCAATATGGAAAATCATCCCCCTCAAAGGTGGGAGGTGGTCCTTCCCCGTTAGACATCTTGCTCTAGGCGGTAAAGCCTAAATTAGGAGCAACACGGCTCTGATACCAATTGAAAGGATCAAGATGCCCAAGAGGGGGGGTGAATTGGGCTTTTCTAAAAATTAATTGCAAGAATTAAAACCTACAAGCCGGAATTCACCCCTAGTGCCTACTTGTGTTCCTAGAGAGTCTACCGATAAAAAGTTTTGTACCCTAGTTTCCAATCCTAGTCTAGCATGGCAATTCTAGGAATGTAAAACAAGCAATGAAAGTAAATACGAGAAAGTAATTGCTTGAATGTAAAGGGGCAAGAAACACGGCGATGTTTTTCCGAGGTATCGGAGAGTCGCCACTCCCCACTAGTCCTCGTTGGAGCACCCGCGCAAGGGTGTCGCTCCCCCTTGATCCGCGCAAGGATCAAGTGCTCTCTACGGGTTGATTCTTCGACACTCCGTCGCGGCGAATCACCCAAAACCGCTCACAACTTGAGTTGGGTCATCCACAAGCTTCGCCGGATGATCACCAAACTCCCAATCACCACCAAGCCGTCTAGGTGATGGCGATCACCAAGAGTAACAAGCTAGAACTCTCACTTGACCACAACGAGCCCAAATGAGGAGATGGATGCACACTTGCTACTCTCTAATCACTAGTGAGGAAACTCAAACTTTGATTCTCAAATCTCTATCCTCACTAGAGCTCTTGCACTCCCTTGCACTCTAGAGGGTTTTCTCAGATGTTTGAATGAGCAAGAGACCTCTAAAAGAGGTGGAGGGGTTGTATTTATACACCCCTCAAAGAAAACGAACCGTTACTTTCTGACACGGGCTCACCGGACGCGCCGGTCGAACTGACCGGACGCGCCGGTCGCCCGTAACGGTCAAAACGCGATTTTGAACTGAACCACCGGACGCGCCGGTCAGGGGTGACTGGACGCGTCCGATCGTGCAAGGGTGCTTACTGTACTCACACCGGACGCGAGGCCGCGTCCGATGGCTGATGACCGGACGCGTCCGGTCCTCTCTGGACCTTACTGGACTGTGACCGGACGCGCCGATCACGTCCAGGTCGCGTTCGACGGGCGTTCTCCCTGAGTGACACGTGTCAGCCACTGACCACCGCGTCCGGTCCTCGCGAGGACCGCGTCCGGTGGTCAAGGCCGAAACCCTAGCGCGGTAGCGTACTGACCGGACGCGTCCGGTGCTCCCGAAGACCGCGTCGGTCACTGGAAAACAGCCCGAAACTTCTCGAAACGCGTCGCAACTTCAACCAAGTTGCTTCCAACTGAACTTTGAGCTATTCTAGGGTTGCCTAGCGCCAAGTTTAACAAGTGTGCACCACACCTAAACATAGGACTCGCCTAGGTCAAGCTACCCATTCATGCCCCCCTTTATAGTACGGCCAAAAGAGAAAAACGAAGATCCTAACGACTATTCCGAATGTGTCTTAACACCTTGACATCCGGAACTAACCGTCCTTAATCTTGACGTCACTCTTTTGAAAACCGAAACGATTTCCATCAAGGGACACGAATACCACAGTGCTCAAAGCAGTTATCACCTCCATGACCTAACTTACCAATGTTTCTGCAAAACACACGTTGGTCATGGTAATATAGTGTTGTCATTAATTACCGAAACCAAACCTTGGGGCCTAGATGCTTTCACTACTCATGAACACCGTAATGAAGATGGATAGAAGTGGTATTGGGTACTTGGCAAATCAAGAGAAGAAGGCAAAAGCTCAACAACAACAAAGCAAGTCAAAGCCCAAGCCAAAGAGATGTGTTGAGTGTGGTCAAGAAGGTCATTTTGCTCATGAATGCAAAACTCCACCACCACAACCCTTGCCCAAGCATGCTAGACCCTTTGCCTTCAATGCTCATTACATGCTAAGAAAAGATTCTAATGGAAAGATGAAAGTTATGTTTTTGGGTCCCCCAAACAAGAATAGGCCAAAGAAAATATGGGTTGCCAAGTCACTAGTTGAGAAAGTCAATGGCCCCTCTCAAGTTTGGGTCCCTAAACAAAAAGCTTGATCTCTTGTGTGTAGGTGAACTACAAGACCGGTGGATCTCATTGGGTTATTGATAGTGGTTGCACTCAACATATGACCGGTGATCCTCGTATGTTCACCTCCATTGAAGAGAATGGGATATGTCAAGAGAAGATCACATTTGGGGATAATTCAAAGAGCAAAGTCAAGGGTATAGGCAAGATTGCAATATCAAATGATCACTCACTCTCAAATGTGCTCTATGTTGCTTCATTGAGTTTCAACTTATTATCCGTTGGGCAACTTTATGACCTTGGCTTACAATGCTTGTTCACACCAAAAGAAGTGAAAATCAATTAGCGGATATCTTCACTAAACCTTTGGATGAGGCCACCTTTTGTAGGTTAAGAAGTGAACTCAATGTGCTTGATTCTAGCAACTTTAAAAAATGAGCTTGTGTTGTCCCTTGCATTGCATTGTATTATATGGCATGTTTATATTATCGCAATGCATTTAGGGCTTGGCTAACATGGTTACGATAACCCTCCTTTGGAGGAGTGAAGAAGCCTAACCGTGGATCAAACTTGACAAGCAACCTAGCTTTACTTTCTTGTATTGCATTGCATATGCATGGTTGTTAGTTTGTCGTTTCTTTTCGGTTTGGATTTGAGCAACCTCTGTGTTCGTCCATGGATAGAGAGAGCATTTTGACGCTCCTAAAGGTTCAAAAACTCTATTGCATGGCCATACGTTGCTCTCGGGTGTTTATTGCCTATTTTCTTAAAAATAATACTAGCCTAAGGCAATCTATTTTGAAAAACTTGAGGGTTTGAGTGAGGTCACTCATATCAGGTTCCAATTGGTGTTTATTTGTGTCTCTTTGAATTGGAACTTGATTGGGAGAAGTCGCGTCGAAGTTCGGAACGAAGAAGGGCGAAAATCAGTGACCGGACGCTGGACCGGACGCTGCACCGGACGCTGCACCGGACGCAGTGATGCTTCACCACCGCGTCCAGTCCCGGCGACCACCAGCGCGTCCGGTCATCCAGAGACCAACTCCCGATCTAGTGACCGGACGCTGCACCGGACGCGCTGCTGTTGACCACCGCGTCCGGTCCCGGTTACCACCACCGCGTCCAGTCATTCGCGATGACTTTCCCGAGTACCCTCGACCGGACTCTGTCCGCGTCCGGTCGCTCCAGGAGCTTACTGGAGTGTGACCGGACGTTGCACCACCGCGTCCGGTCACATCGACCACCGCGTCCGGTCATCGCGTGACGAGCGGATCTAACCCCTCATATAACGGTTCGTCTTCGGCCCGTCTGTCTTCAATCCGCCCGTGTTTTTTCGCCGCCGCCGTGCCCTAACCCGCCGAGTTCGCTGTTTTCGCCGGAGCCGCCGCCCCTCGCCTTCTCCCTCCTCTCCGGCGACTCCCCCCGCGCCTCCTCGCCCGTGCGCGCGCGCCAGCCTGCGCCTGCCCGCACCAGCCGCGCCTCCGCCGTCTGCCGTGCCACCGCCGCCGTTTGCCGCGCCACCGCCGGTGAGCCGCGCCCCTGCCGCTGGTGAGCCGCGCCCGTGCCTGCCAGCCTCGCCTCCGACCGTTGAACGCCTCGCGCACGTCTCCGATCGATTCTCGTCACGAGTTGCCCTAACCCTAACCTAGGGTTCACGTAACGTCGTTTCGGCCGTTCATCGTCGAGGTTTCGTCGCGCGTCGTCTTCTTCGCGAGGTTGTTTCGCGTCACCTTGATTTCCTTGCTAGGGTTTGCCGTAACTCATTCATTGTAATCCTAATTATCTCGTGTCTCGGCAAATCAGAGCTCGTCCGGCGATTTGGGAAGTCTCGCGAACTAGGTCGTCTTACCCCATCACCGTCTTCTCGTCGATCCGAGGTAGCTATCGCGTTTCGATTCATATCTTATCTTATATGCTTGCTATCTCTAGGGTTTCGTACCTTTTAGTTATATATGTTGCTTATAGTAGATCCATCTATTCCGTCTTTTCAGCGAGTTTGTCGGTGTGTCAGGGTGATCTCAGTTTGTTGAATCCGAGGCCAAGCCTGCGGATACGGATTGAGGCCAAGCCTCTCGAGTGTTAGTTCACCTTCTTTCAGAGGTTTTCCGATAGTTTGACAGCATGGTCCATTGCAAGAACGTCGGTGGTGCTCCTAGTGATGGGGACGACAGTCCTCCTCGTCTGTCTGAGGTTGTGCGTGGAAAGCGCATCAAGATCATGGCCAGGAAGAAGAAGAAGACACTTACCGATGCAGAGATCGCTCAGGCAGTTGCTGATGCAGCAGAGCAGGCAGAGAGGGGAGGCAGGAGCAGTGGCGTACGCATTGGCGAGCGTCGCTTTCATCTTGAGGGTCGACAGCTTGGTACAGAGGCCACTGAGGGCACAGAGGACACAGGAGCTACATATGCTATGTCAGTTGATCCACCTACAGAGGCTCCAGAGGGCACAGAGGGCACAGAGGAGCAGCCAGCTCAGACTCCACCGCGTCGCTGCTCCACACGCACACGAGCTCAGGTGACTCCTAGGCCAGAGGGCTAGCGTCGTGGAGCACGTCCTCCTCCCAGGGCTAGAGGTTCACCCCCGGTCGAGCACTTTTACTTGAGGGGTGCTACAGCATGTCAGGTGCAAGGGTTGAGGTTCGTTGAAGTCAGTCGGTGGTTCCCACCTCAGAGGGACCCCAGAGCTTCAGAGGGTTTCTATACTCCTCTACAGGAGGATTTCTACAGAGCTCTAGTTGACAGTGGCATTGCTTTTTGACCACAGAGGGTCTGTCGCCTTGAGTCACTTGTTGAGGTTGTGGGAGAGCAGCTTCGTCCGCACCTGTTCTTTCTGCCAGGCTTGTCAGATTTTCTTGGACGAACAGGTGCATACTGCGGCACATGGGTCAGAGAGTTCTATGCTTCACTATGGATTGATCCTGCCCATGAGTTCATACACTTTGCATTCCGAGGCCGCGACCACAGACTGTACAGCACCAGAGTGCGGGAGATTCTCAGACTCCCAGCTTCAGACATGAAGATTCATCAGCTCTGTTTTGGTCAGACTCCTCCACCTAGGCGCCCTCACGGCGGGACAGTGCCACCTACTGATTTGATTCGACCCTGCTTCTGTGAGCCTTTTGACGAAGGGTCTCGTCGCACTCCTGCCAGCTTGACACCACTAGCTAGAGTCCTGGATGCTATAGTCAGACGTACTCTTCTTCCCAGGCTTGGCTACAGAGAGGGATTGACTAGGATGCAGCTATGGGTTGTTCACCACCTCCTCTCACAGACACCTTTTGACGTTTGAGATCTTATGCTTAGTGAGATGGAGGACACCCTAGCTGAGGGCTTCAAGGGACATCGTCAGCTGCCCTATGCTCACTGGATTTGCTTCATCATTAGATCTGCCATTCAGCTACCTACAGAGATCAGAGCTAAGATATCAGATACTACCACCGCTTTTTCTGAGTATGATATCCGTCAGCTTTGGGCTTCAGTTACTAGAGAGCAGGCCCCAGTGCCAGGACAGCGCGAGAGACCTGAGGTTCCAGAGACAGCAGCTGAGTAGGACGCCACTGTTGAGGGGCTTGCTGAGGCAGAGCTTGCCGATCTTGATGCTCAGCCTGCTGATCTAGCTGAGGATGAGGCCTCTGACAGCACTGACGAGGACTACCAGCCCATCCCCAGGTATCTGTCTCCTCGGCCTCACGACCACAAGGCTGGTGGCTCTGGTTCAGCCTCCCGCTCAGACCCAGCCATGGTGTGAAAGTCCTATGTTTGGTGTTGGTAATTAGTGACAATGCCTAAGTACTAATCCTATGCCTAAGTTGTATGTAGCATATGAGGATTAGTACATTCCAAGGTTGGTGGCAAGATGGACATGGTGATCATGATGGCCACACTTGGATTTGGACGCGACCCTACGTGATCAAGGCAAAGGTATATACTTAAGGGTTGTATTTTAGTAACCAAGACACCTAGTGGGTGTGGTTACATTATAGGATAGATAGCCGTACTATAAAGAGGGGAATGACGCGGCTATTGAACTCCTAAGTGCCTCTAGGTGTGCATTTCATGATCATATGCATTTGGATAGAACTAATAACGCCTCGAAAAATGATTGTGAAAATGCTAACACACTCACACTTGACGAGATCACATGGTGGTGTTAGCACATTTGCGATGGCGTTGGAGTTTAAGCGGTAGAGAGGGTTTGGGGTCCTCTCTCCCTCCCGCCGAGCGTGCGAGCGCGGGATTCAGGCGATTTCGGGGAAATGAAATGCCTATTTTCCACTGCGCCGGAAGTCGGAAATCAAACGAAAATCGAACGGAGGTCACAGTGGTGACCGGACGCTGCACCGGACGCGGTCACTGTTTGACCGGACGCGTCCGGTCAGCGTTCAGCGTCTGCGCGTTTTTCAGTTGGTTGATCGGACGCGCAGCGCGTCCGGTCACAGGCGACCGGACGCGTCCGGTCGTCTAGGGAGCTTACTGGACTCCGACCGGACGCGGGCACTGTGGCGTCCGGTCAGTTCTTCAGCGCGTCCGGTCGATGGTTCGTTTTGCGCGACTCAGTGTTTACCGGCGCGTCCGGTTAGTCACGGGACCGGCGCGTCCGGTCGTGACCAGCGCGTCCGGTCGTTGCGACCGGCGCGTCCGGTCGGCGTTTCGAAAAAGAGCCGTTACGTGACCGGCGCGTCCGGTCAGTTGGACCAGCGCGTCCGGTCAGCGCGATTTCAGCTGGATCTCGTTCCTAACGGCTATATTCGAAGGGGTACGTCTATAAATACTCGTTGGCCGGCTCAAGGCTCTCACTCTTGGACATTTTGACATACTTGTGAGCACTTTGAGCTAAGCAACTCCCCTCCCACTCATCTCTCTTGCTTCTTTGCATATTCGAAGTGAGATTGAGTGATCCAAGTGCATTTGCATTGTGAGATTGCATCTAGTTGGCACTTGGTGGTTGATTTGCTGCGGGATTCTTGTTTCTCTTGGTGGTTGCCGCCACCTAGACGGCTTGTAGCAGCTTGGAGGCGTTGGCAAGAGTTGGTGATTGTTCTTGGCCACCTCCGGTGATTGTGAGGGGTTTGTGCCTACCTCGACGAAGCGCCAAAGGCAACATTAGTGGATTGCTCGTGTCATTTGCAACCTTTTGCCATTTGGTAGGTTCTTGTGGCGCCTTTTGAGAGGCTCGGTGTGAGACCGATTAGCCACCGAACCACGTGGTGAAGAGGGACACAACGGGGACTAGCGTGCCGGCAAGCACGTGAACCTCGGGATAAATCTTTGTGTCATCACTTTCATATTGTGATTGATTGATCCCGGTGTTCGGTTGTCTTGGTATTCCTTGTTGATCATATTGGTTGGCTCAATACTTCGCCCCTCGGTGAAACCCTCCTAACTCAACTCCGCATTACTTTCTTAGTTATCTTTGCTAGCTAGTTTGCTTTGTTAAAGTAGCTCTTTTGTGTAGCTTGCTAGTTGTTGTAGTTGCCTTCTCGGTTTGACTTGTGCGGTTGAGTGCAAATATACTAGAATTGTGAATTGGATAGGTGGCTTGCAAACACCCCGTAGGCTAAGCAAAACTCGCATCTCGCTATTTGTTGTATTGATAAACTTGTTTAGCTTGTCATTGTAGAAAATTTTAAAAGGCTATTCACCCCCCCCCCCTCTAGCCATCAAGACCTTTCATGGTGGCTATACTTGAGAGGCTGACTCAGGCACAGGAGCGACAGGAGCTGCAGTTACAGCGACAGGCTCAGGACACAGCTGCAGCATTTGCACAGATACAGGCTCGTCAGGACGAGCTCCAGTGACAGCAGCTTGAGATCCAGCGCCAGCAAGTCGAGATGCAGTGACAGCAGTACGAGATGCAGCGACAGAGTGCAGCTAGTCAGCAGCAGTATTTGGACCTTCTGCGCCATCTAGTCACTGTTGGGGTTCCTCCGCCTACTTCTGTCCTGACTCCTGCTTTACAGTCCAGTGGTCCATCGAGTCAGGGACAGCCGAGCTTTCAGTTCACCTCTCCACAGCAGCAGGTCCCCCAGTCGTTCCAGTCCCCAAGCTACACGCCTATTCAGACGGGGTTTACTCCTTCAGACCAGCCTCGCCCTCACCTCCTGACAGGCACGCCCTTCGGTGATTACAGTGCCACATACAGCGAGTTGACTGGTCAGCCGACACCCTCGCACACTATCACCTTTGCTACTTCCTCAGGGTTGTTAGCTCCAGAGGCAGCTGTTCCTCCTGTGACAGGGACGGGTACTACAGAGATAGTTCCTTCGTCAGTTGCCTCGACCGATCCCCCAGCTATTGGCTCGCTACAGGCTCAGGTCACAGAGACTGCTCCACTTATTGCTACTATGTCAGTACCTGTTCCTGCTGCTCAGACCCAGACCGCTTCACAGCCACGTGCTTCTTCAGAGGGTCAGCCAGATAGCTCCGATTCCGAGGGAGACACTCTGCACTTCGTGATTACTCCGCGCACCTCGGCACCCGACACGACTCCGTTTGTTCCCCCGTCAGATCCTTAGACTAGTTTTTTGGCGTTTGATGCCAAAGGGGGAGAGAGTAGTTTCAGGGGGAGTTTTGTTAGAGGGTTTTCGTTCTTATTTGTGTGCTACATTCCTGCATCATGTTTACGTTTCAGTCATTGCATTCGTGTGACATGTGGTCGTGTGAGATACTTTGAGTCTAATGGTTTATCTAGTCACTGTGTTAATTCATGTCACCTGTTTTGGTTATAGCTCTAAGGTTGTGCTTCCGTGCCTTACTCCGATTTCTTATGAGCTATATCTTTATGTGTACTAACGCTTTTTGTCTTATCTTATGAGTACACTCCTTTGGCTTGGGGCACATAAGCAATTCCTAACCCTTTGTGCTTATTGCTTTTTGCTTATGTGAACCAAGCATGCTCGAAAATCTCAACTCCTATCTTTTGAATCTCAGTGTTGTCATCAATCACCAAAAAGGGGGAGATTGAAAGCATCTAGGCCCCGAGGTTTGGTTTCGGCAATTGATGATAACGCTTTATTACCATGACTAACGTGTGTTTTACAGAAACTTTGGTAAGTTAGGTCATGGAGGTAATAACTGCTTTGAGCACCATGGTATTCATGCCCCTTGATGGAAATCGTTTCGGTTTTCAAAGGAGTGACGTCAAGATTAAGGACGGTTAGTTCCGGATGTCGAGGTGTTGAGATACATTCGGAATAGTCGTTAGGATCTTCGTTTTTCTCTTTTGGCCGTACTATAAAGGGGAGCATGAGCAGGTAGCTTGACCTAGGTGAGTCCTATGTTTAGGTGTGGTGCACACTTGTTAAACTTAGCGCTAGGCAGCTCTAGAATAGCTCAAAGTTCAGTTGAAAGCAACTTGGTTCAAGTTGCGACGCGTTTCAGAAAGTTTAGGGTGTTTCTCCCTTGACCGGACGCGGTCCTCGGCTTGACCGGACGTGTCCGGTCAGTTCAATTCCGTGACTGCGTTTCGGCACTGACGACCGGACGCGGCCCTTGCGAGGACCGGACGCGGTGGTCAGGGCCGACACGTGTCACTTAAGGGGAAACACCCGATCGGACGCGACCTGGGTGTGATCGGCGCGTCCGGTCACGTTCCAGTAAGGTCTAGCGACGACCGTACGCGTCCGGTCATCACCGATCGGACACGGTCGCGCGTCCGGTCTGGTTACAGTAAGCTCCCTGCACGATCGGACGCTTCCGGTCACCCTTGACCGGCGCGTCCGGTCACTCAGCCAGGTTTTTGGAATTTTGACCGTTACGGCGACCGGCGCGTCCTGTCACTTCGACCGGCGCGTCCGGTCACCCCGTGTTTTGCTGAGTTGGCAGGTAACGGTTCGTTTCGACTGTGGGGTGTATAAATACATCCCCACCACCTCTTTTAGAGGTCTCTTGCTCTTTTGATCAGCTGAGAAACACCTTTGGAGTGCAAGGGAGTGCACGAGCTCTAGTGAGGATTGTGTTTTGAGAATCAAAGCTTGAGAGTTCCTCACTAGCGATTAGAGAGTAGCAAGTGTACATCCACCTTCTCATTTGGGCTCGTTGTGTTCAAGTGAGAGTTCTAGCTTGTTACTCTTGGTGATCGCCATCACCTAGACGGCTTGGTGGTGATTAGGAGTTTGGTGATCATCCGGCGGAGCTTGTGGATGACCCAACTCATCTTGTGAGCGGTTTTGGGCGATTCATCGTGACGGAGTGTCGAAGAATCAGCCCGTAGAGAGCACTTGATCCTTGCGCGGATCAAGGGGGAGCTACACCCTTGCGCGGGTGCTCCAACGAGGACTAGTGGGGAGTGGCGACTCTCCGATACCTCGGAAAAACATCGCCGTGTTCCTTGCCCTTACTTTCAAGCATTTACATTCTCGTATTTACATTCATTGCTTGATTTACTTTCCTAGAATTGCCATGCTAGACTAGGATTAGAAACTAGGGTGCAAAACTTTTATCGGTAGAATCTCTAGGAACACAAGTAGGCACTAGGGGTGAATTCCGTCTTATAGGATTTAATTCTTGCAATTAATTTTTAGAAAAGCCCAATTCACCCCCCTCTTGGACATCTTGATCCTTTCACGGACCATCACGTCATATTCGCTTATGCTGAAATTTAGCTTAAGCTGATGCTTATACTGAAATATTGTGATAGGAGAACACTGTTCTATGGTTGAAAAGTAGCTCAAGCGAACAGGGCCGGCCTGGTGTAAAACTCGTGTCAGGTGCGGGCAGATTTCTGACTCGTGGGCTAGCTTTATCATAAGCCCAAAAAACATCATTTACCCAGAGGCTAAAGTTTAGGATGTCACATCGGGTGTGTCACATGGGAGTGTTCGGATGGTAGTAATAAAATAAATTACAGAAGTCCTCGGGAATCTGTGAGACGAATTTATTAAGCCTAATTAACCCGTCATTACCACATGTTTACTATAGCACCACATTATCAAATTATAGACTAATTAGGCTTAAAAATTCGTCTCGTAAATTAGTCGTGATTTGTACAATTAGTTATTTTTTAGTCTATATTTATACTCTATACATGTGTCAAATATCCGATGTGACAGGGACTAAACTTTAAAAGGAGAAACTAAACAAAGCCTATGTCGTGCGGCCTATAAATCGTCACAGCCCAGCAACCAATAGGCCGAGTAGCCTACGGAACATTACTGACCCATAGCCCCACGCACTTCAGTACCACCACCACGTCACGTCTCATCTCTACAGTGCGCTCGTTGACACAGTTACACATTTGTAATGCTTGGTTTAGGGTATTCGGACCCGGACGCATCAAACCAGCAGTGTCGCATCAAAAAATCAACGCTCAGTCTTCTTCCATGCACCCCTCACATCCACAAGCCAACGCTCGGTCACACAACTCTTCTCCCGTCGCTCTCTCCCTCGGCAGTCGGCAAGAAGGCAACTCCCTCTATCGGCGCCCCTGCTCCTCTCCACCGTGGCACCCTTTCCCTCCTCTCCTCTTCTGTCCTTGTTGCGCTCGGAGGGGCAGGATGTAGCTGCCCTAGCCGGTACCTCGGTACTACTGCCGACGCGCTGCTGTTACCAGCCCTCGCCCGCACAGAATCGCCCTGCCCGCTATAGTGGATCGACGGCACCGAAGCACAGGGCCACATCACCGTCTTCGTCACCAAGTTCTTCGGCCGCGCCGGCCTCATGTCCTTCCTCGCCGCATGCCGTCCCCGAGCCGCAGCGCCTAGGTAGGCCTGCCGTGGTCGACTCCACCTCGCGCGGGGCGCCTCCACCGCATCAGGAGCCGCCATCTGCTATCGCGGCCACCTCCACGCGTCAGTTCGCCGCGCTACCCATTGCGCTAAAAACGCGTGTTGTAAACGTATGTTCCGGATGTTTTAGAGGTATGTTGCTAGTGTTTCATATGGATGATACAAATATAGATCGGCATGTTGCATATGTTGGGATGGTTTGTACACGTATGTTGCAACCGTCTGTTCCTAATGTTTCATTTGTTTTTTTTCAGACGTATGTTGTAAGTGTGTTTATCTGGATATTGCATACCTTTCATATATACTCCCTCTATTCCAAATTATAAGGCATTCCAACAATCTTGGAGAGTCAAAGCATCTTAAGTTTGACCAAAATTATAGAGAAAATTATAAAAAATTTATAACATTAAATAAGTATACTATGAAAATATAATTAATGAAGAATCTAAAGATACTTAATTGATGTCATAAATATTATTATCTTATCATATAAATTTGGTCAAACTTTAGATCCCTCGACTCTCCAAGATTCTTGGAATGTCTTATAATTTGGGATGGAGGGAGTATGTTGTAATTGTTTTATCTGCATGTAATTTTCATGTGTTTTTCATATGTTTTTGCAAGTATTTTAGACGCATGTTTGAAGTGTTTTATTTGTCTTCTTTTGTATGTTACAAGTATCGCATCTGTACATTTCAAAAGTAGATCGAGTGTTGTACATACGATACGCATGGGAAGCATGAGGGAGTGCGAGCGGTCCCCACGCGACCGCACATCGCGGGCCCCACATGGACTCGAAAGCAGGCGTTAGCCGGCGACTCCAAGCGACGGGAGGCCGCGCGTGGACACGCAAAATAGAGACGCAACATACTGTGGCTGCGGACGTCCGTCCGGAGGTCTTGACCCTAGCACCGCGCACGCATGGCCCTCCCATTCCCCTTCTCTCCCAAGCATAAACTCTGCGATGCCATAGGATAAAGAGAGCTGGCCCGCGGGCCGTCAGGTCAAGGCATGAGCAGGCTCGGGTCAGAATTTGCAGCCGGATAGTCGGGTTGGGTCGAGCGTGGGACAAGCAACAAGAAAAAAATGTGGTCCGATCTAAACCTGATCCAATGAACACGTACTTAAGTGTGGGATTTCCTTTTGCTCAAAAAAAAAGTGTGGGATTTCCTATAAAAAAAAACTTTAGTGTGGGATGGGAGATGCATGGAGGCTTTCCCATCTTTCTTCCGGCATCTAAATATAAGGACTACTAGCTAGATAGACTAATTTCTAGTCAAACCCTCATATAGGCGTTTGAGCATCTCAAGAGTCTTTTTTTTAAACTCACTCTCTAAATCATCGTTTAAATAATTATTGGGTTATTTGGATTGAAGCCACTGCAATTTTCACGTTTTGGAAATTTGCCATTACAAATCATCTAATAGGAAATTTGCCATTATAATTGTTGAACTTGCTGATTATTGCCATTATGGATGTATGCAGCTCGTTTGGGCTCACCTGCAGGTGCCGTATCCCTGTTGTATTTCTATATAGACCAAATTGCCCCTGTGGACAAAAGGATAAGGCCCTGGCCATCCAGATCGATGCGTACCAATTCATTGTGAGTTCGTGACGAACCCTACCAGCTCGCGATTCAGGTCTCGACGGCGGCCCTTCTCCGGGCCGGAGTCGGCGCAGGTGGGCGGCGGCCCCTCTCCAAGCCGGTGCGAGCGCAGGTGGGTGGCGGCCCCTGTCCAGGACGGCGCGGGCGCAACTGGGTGGCGGCACCTCTCTAGGTCGTCTTGGGCGCAGGCGAAGAGGGCGGCGGTGGCGCCAGCAGGCTGTCGTAGGCGCAGCTGGGCAGTCGCGGGCACAAGAGGGCGGGAGCTGCGGTGGGCACGGCGACACAGTGACCCTGATGGCTGCATCACCCACATAGCCGCGCTCTTCCACAGGAGAGATGGACGACGACAGCAACAGGTATATTTTGGCCCTGCAGCCTCTGTATTATTTGGGTGCTACGATTTACTTGGTCTGCCTCGATTTGTCCTAGGAGCGATTTGTTTTCGCTAGTGGCAAAGGTCGAAGGCTTCTGGTCTGCAGATTCTCAGGATAGAAAAGCGTACAGGAAGGGCCGTGTGATTAAGTGTGTGGTTGAGTTTGGGTCATTAACATTAGACTCGTTGATGAACAGTCTTTCCATTGAACTGGAATCTGCTCCTAACCAGTCAGTCATAATTTCTTTCTTTGACAAAAGACGGAATGAGGATGTCAATTTAATTGATGAAATTCAAATGCTTGACTTGTTTGACATGTACAAGGAGGAAATGGCTTGCCAGGTAGCAATAAGGGTGGTTGAGTTGGCAACAGTAGGAGATGATGTTGATTTAGAGGCTGATGATGTCCATGATGTTGAATTAGAGGCTGACCATCTAGTGGGAGATGATGTCGAGGCTGACAGAGAGCCTGATATGTTTGATAATGAGGAGGAGTATGTCGGAATTGACGATGAGAGCATCTATATTCCAGTGCCACCTAGTAACACACAACCTTCTACTAATGCACAACTGAATGATAATGTACCCCCTTTTGATCATGTTGATGATGTTGCTACTGAAGGAGATATTCTTTTGGAGGAAGAGGTGAATGATGCTGATCCTCAAGAGATCAAAGTACTTCATGATCCTGAGAATCCCAACATTGTGGAGGGAGGGTTGTTTCCTGACATCATATCATTCAGGAAAGCAATCAGGCATTATGCTGTGAAGAAAGGCTTCGAGTTCGCTCCTGGAGGCAAGTCAGACAAGACAAGATTTATAGCAAAGTGTGCTGCCACAGGTTGTCCTTGGCGCATACATGCTTCAAGATTGCATGATAAGAAAACAATTCAGGTGATGTGCTAATTTTGTTATCCATATTCGAGTACCTGCTCTTTTTCCATTGTATTACTTGTTGATTTTGTTATTCATATTGGAGTACCTAATGTTTTTGGGGCTATATTACTTGCTGATTTTGTAGATCAAAAAGTTACCTGCGGAGCACAACTGTCCTACTACTAAGCTGAGAGTGGGCAAAATGGCATCGCAGGGATGGTGTGCAGATAGGTTAGGTGATTGGTTGAAGAAAAACCCAAAGAAAGGACCAAAGGATGTTCTGGAAAAATTAGAGGGGGACCATGGCATCAAGCTAAAGTACTCCAAGGCTTGGTCTGGTATGCAGGTAGCATTAGAGCAGATTCATGGCAAGTATGAGGAGAGTTTTCAGTTGCTTTTCAACTGGGCAGCTCAAATAGAAGCTAGTTCACCTGGCAGTAGGGTACAGATTGAGTTAGAAGAGGTGGACAATAAACAGAGGTTCAAGAGAATTTTTGTTGCTCTGAAGCCATGCATTGATGGATTCCTTGCAGGATGTAGACCTTTCTTAGGTGTAGATGCTTCTAGTTTGAATGGAAATATACTGGTCAGCTTGCTTCAGCCACAAGTGTAGATGGACATAACTGGTTGTTCCATGTTGCATATGCTGTTTTTGCTTCAGAAACATTAGATAATTAGCAGTGGTTCATGGAGAACTTGCATACGGTGGTAGGAGACCCTCCAGGACTTGTGATATGTACAGATGCATGTAAAGGGCTTGAGACTGCTGTTGGGGCTGTATTCCCACAAGCTGAGCATAGAGAATGTATGAGACACATGTACAGTAACTTCATGAAGCACTACTCAGGTGATGTATTCACTGATCACCTATACCCTGCTGCAAGAAGCTTCACGGAAGGTATGTTCAAGTGGCACATGAAAAAAATCTTTGAGTTTGCTCCTGATGCAATAGATTATCTTGATGAGCACCACAATAGGATTTGGTACAGATCTGGATTCTCAGAAGAAAGCAAATGTGATTACTTAACTAATAATGTGTCTGAGAGTTTCAATGCTCAGGTGAAGAAACTGAAAGGACTGTACCTCCATGAGTTAGTTGATAGGTTGAGAGAGCTCATAATGGAGAAGAGGTACCTCAGAAAAACAATTGCTAGGCAGTGGGACGATGGCATTCTCCCCAATGTGCTTAAAGAGTTAAATCAGATCAGTAAGAATCTAAAAGTTGTAAAGGTTTCAGTAAGTGATGATGACATTGCCGAGGTTACTATAGTTGATGACTGGAACAATCATAAAAGGGCCACAGTGGACCTGCAAAATCACAAGTGCTCATGTAGGGAGTGGCAGATAACAGGAAAGCCTTGCAAGCATGCTCTTGCTTGGATATTATCCAATAGGGGCCTACAAATCTCTAATTATGTTCACCAATATTATTCTGTTGCTATGTTCAGGGCTGCATATCAAGATAGAATAGAACCAATTCCAGATAGATCCCAATGGCCTGAAGTTGATATTGGTTTCAAAGTATTTCCACCAGTGCTTGGAAGACCACCTGGCCGACCAAGGGTGCAAAGGATAAGGGGCTGCCTAGAAAACAATCCCACCAAGAAGAAGGTCAGGTGTAAGAGGTGTGGGGATTTTGGCCACTTTGCCAAAACATGCAAGAATCCTGAGCAAAGTGATGTTGGCCAAATTGTTGAACCACAAACAGGGTGAGGGTTTATTATGTTCACCAATTTTATGTTTTTTGGATTTGTCTAACTAACATTCTACATCTGCTATTATTAGCCAAACACAAGGAGAGGATGGTGCAGGACCATCCCAACCTACACCATCTCAGGGGACCAAGAGGAAGAGAGCACCTGCTAAGAAGAAGAAGACGCCTAAGAAGAAGAAGGAGAAGAAAGTAGCAGCTGCTCCACCTAAGAAAGTTGTGCGAAGCCTAAAGGACTTCATGAATGATGGGCTGTGAAGTCGTTCCCTGTTGAACTCAATTTGTATGGCCTGAGAAATACGAGCTGCAGACTCGTTCCATTTTGAACTCTATTTGTATGGCCTGTGAAATGCGAGCTGAAAACTCATTTTCTTTTGAACTATATTGTGAGCTACAGACTCAGTCATGTATGGCCTGTCATGTGAGCTACAGACTCTATTGTGAGCTAAAGACTCATTTATTGTGTTTCTGTTCATATGCTGTCAATATTGTCAAATTGTTGTCCAAATGCTGCTGAAATGATGTCTAAATTGTGAAACTGGTGTCGAAATGCTGTCACTATTGTCAAATATTTCAGATATATTAAAGCTGGAATGCTTGAGTTTTTTCTCATTAGTAAGTGATGGATGAAGCCCCTGCTCTGTTGTCGAACAGGGCGCATTGTCTTTTGTATGAGGGTAAAGTGCATGTTTCTAATAAACTAGTCCACAAGCAATAAAACAATAGGAATAAAATTAAATAAGTTGCAAATAATTGGAGTGCAAGTCATAGACCATGCTTAGTGCAAAGTGCTTGTTTGCCCCATGTGCCTACCATTCAGTTTAGACAAAGGAGGTCGTTTCAGAATCGTTCAGATCACATAAGGAGGTCATAAGGTTCAGAGAACAATATGGTAGATTACATGTATCCATGCACTCAATTGTTCAGTAAGCAAGAAATAATTGTTTCCAAGTATACTGAAATAAATGGAGATTAACCATTCTTGTGAGACTACAAAAACCATCTCTGTTTACATCAAAATGGAATCTAACCATTCTCACAGGACAGTAACAATCATCTCTGTTTACATCAAGATGGACTCAATCTCAAAAGACAGACAGCTGCTAGCAAGTTCCTGTGTTCTCCTCAGAGCACTGCCACGGCCACCTGCCTGCGCCGCTCGGCAGCGCCCGGCCGCCCTGCTCCGAGCGGCAGTGCCCGCCCGCCCTGCGCCGCGCCGAGCCGCAGCGTCCGCTGGCCGCCGAACCGCCCGCCCGCTCTGCGGCGCGCCGAGCCACAGCGCCCGCCCGCCGCCCAGCCGCCCGACCGCCCTGGCTGCCGAGCCGCAG
Organism: Saccharum spontaneum; assembly: GCA_022457205.1. Lineage (NCBI taxonomy): Eukaryota > Viridiplantae > Streptophyta > Magnoliopsida > Poales > Poaceae > Saccharum > Saccharum spontaneum. Next base: position 21,357,753 of record CM039607.1, on the reverse strand, counting down.
CGCCCGTCCGCCCTGCGTCGCGCCGAGCACAAACACCCGCCTGCCCGCCCTGCTCCAACGACGGCGGCCGACCTGCTCCGAACGCCGGCGAGACTGACTAGGCCTGCCCGCCGACGAGCCCTGTCGCTCGGGGACGGCGTATGTACGACACGAGAGGAATAGATACGGAGGCCGCATCGTTTCTGTCCACAGGGGCAATTTCGACTATACGGAAATGCAGCAGGGATACGACACCTGCAGGTGGGCCCAAACGTGCTGGATACATTCATGATGGCAATTATCAACGAGTTCAATAATTATAATGGCAAATTTCCTATTTGATGAATTGTAATGGCAAATTTCCAAAACGTGAAAATTGCAGTGGCTTCAATCCAAATAACCCATAATTATTTGAATCAAAATTGTTCTTTATGTCTTTTCACCCTTCACCAACTTCTCTATATCTTGTGCAGACTCTTGAAAATACACTCCTTATCTTTAGCTTACAAGAAGATTCGAAATAGCGGATGGCAATATTTGAAGGTGCAACTAAAAGTGTTGCCAGACAACATTTTGACTAATGAAGTCTCTCGTAAGTATCTAGATTCTCGTAGAAACGTTTTGGATACAGTTACTCTCAATAAACATTTTCGCTGATGAATCAGAATCACGAAACCATTTGGTTGATAAGCTAGATTCCGATTAAAAGTATTTTTTTCAAAAAAAATCATATAAATAAAAATATTCTTTAAAGAAATTTAGAACTTTTTGTGGGCGAAGAACAACTTAAATACAACCTATTTTAACTTAGAGTAAAGTGCATTGGCGGTCCTTAAACTTGTGTCGTTACGTTATCATGGTCCCTAAACTATTAAAACGGTCGTTTAGGTCCCTAAACTCTATTCGGGTGTCAAAAATGGTCCAAACGGGTCTAAACAGTGGCTAGCTCGCTGACATGTGGGTCCCGCATGTCAGCTCCATTTTCTACCTCCCTCTCCTCTCCATCTCAGGGTGTGGCACATGGAGTGCCGTTGGCATGATAGCACGTCGACGTCTTGCCGAAGAAGGCCTTGCCGCCGGGTTGGAGCGGAAGAATTTTGGCCGCATCCACTTCACCGCCGCATCGAGCCCCCCCACCCCCACGTGGCCCCGTGGATGTCCGCCGTCGTGCCCCGGCCTATCACCTCGTGCAGATCGATCTGTTCCATGGCCGGAGTCGGAGCACGCACTGGTCACAATGGTTTGTTTGCTGCTAAGTTCGTTATTGATCGTTAATTACCTCGTCCGACACAACGGACCAGCCGTGCTGCACTACTAGGTCCCACGTGCCGGCAAGGTACCGATCGCAGGACGGTGGCTCCGCTGGGTCGACTTTATCCGCGTTGTCGGCATCAACCATCGCTGCGGGCTCTGCTTCGGCCTCGTCGTGCGGCCACTGCTGCAGCGTGTCGTCGGATACAAGGTGTAGGAAGCCGTGCTCCTAGGCGACCTCGAGGCAGAACCTTAGGTACCCTGCGTACTCTCCAACCGGGCCTTGTACGTCTCCTTGAGATCCCTCGCCTCCCAAGCTCCTCAAGCACCACGGCCTGCCGGCGCGCGGGGCACGGGCGACGGAGGCTCGCGAGGCTGGCGGGGTCCGTGCGGAAGGGGGCCGCGACACGCAGAGGGAGCCGTGCGGGGCCGACGCGGACGAGGGGCGTGCAGGGCCAGAGCGGACGACGCGACCAAGGGCGGGGTGCCGCAGTCGGGGGAGCTCGCGCCGCAGCCTCTGCGCCAGTCTGTCCTGAGATGGAGAAGAGAGAGAGAGGTGGGAGATGGAGTTGACACGTGGGACCCACATGTCAGCGAGCCCGTTAGCCCCTATCTATAGACCAGTTTGGACTATTTTGAGACCCGAATAGAGTTTAGGGACCTAAACGACCGTTTGGAGAGTTTTGGGACCGGAATGAAATAGTGACACAAGTTTGAGGACCGCCAACTCACTTTACTCTTGCCAAATACTAGGATCTAAGTTGCTCTTAGTTCATTAATTATTAGCACAACTAGTAAATAAGGTTAATAGTTCGTTGCTATGGCTATGGATATCGATATGGATATGGATATGTTCACGTTCACCGCTCCAGCCCACGTCCTATGGCTATGGATATGGATATGGATATGTTCACGTTCACCGCTCCAGCCCACGCCCATCCTCGTTCGTTGAGCCTGTTCATCTGGTGTCTATCTTTTTCAGCTTGTTTTTTTCAGTCGGAACATTATTTTTCTCTCACAACAAATCAGTCAACAATATTTTTTAGCCGGCTTATCAGCTCAACCCAAGGTACTAGGATCTAAGTTGCTCTTAGTTCATTAATTATTAGCACAACTAGTAAACAAGGCTAATAGTTAGTTGCTATGAATATGGATATGGATATGGATATGGATATGTTCACGTTCACCGCTCCAGCCCACGCCCATCCTCATTCGTTGCCTGATTGCCTTGCACAGCACACCACTCCGCAACCAAGGCCTTGTTTAGATGCACCTAAAAGTTAGAATTTTTTTACTCTCTCCATCACATCAATTTTTAGCCGCTTGCATGGAATATTAAATGTAAGTAAAAAATAACTAATTACATGGTTTAGTTAGAAATCACGAGATGAATCTTTTGAGTCTAGTTGGTCTACGATTAGACAATATTTATCAAAGATGAAAGTGATACTATTTATTGGATTAAAAAAATTTGCAATCTAAATGAGGCCCAAACGTGCCTGCAGTCGCCTCCTACAGTTGCAACCCTGCTCCTCCGGCACGCAAACCCTTGCCCGCAAGACACAATCCTGCCGAGTTGACCGCACGGTGAAAACGCGACAGACCCTCGCGCACGCTGCACGCAATGCCTGCCCCTGTCTGGCTGTGACCCCGAGCCCACGTTGACAAGCTCGCCGAGGCCCGAGCGCGTCGCCGCACGGCGCACTGGACGGGTCGGTCCCGCTCGCCGCGCCGCCGTGCTCTGTTCTGCTGACTGCTCCGCTCCCCTCACCCCCCTCCCCGGACGGAAGTCGGACGGACACGCCAGGACATGGCACGCGCTGGCTACAGTCTCCTCTCGTACCCTCGCTGTCTCCTCCTCACACTCCCCGTGCACCATTTATTTCACTTCTGAGACTACCCGCACTCATGGAGCTCTATATTCATCCTCTATACGTCCTAGTCAGCGAGATTCTCTCCTCTATACTTAATTTTCCCGCACCCATCCATCCTCTATATCATCCTCTATCCCCTCTATCCACTGTGGGATCCACTTGTCACTTTATTTAAATATATCCATGTGTGATATAGTTTTGAAGGATTTATTGAGACGAATTTAATGGTGAAATCGAAATTTAATTTGGAATTTTAGTTTGTGAGTTATAGTATTTTTTCCTTTGTTTAGCTAATGGGGCCCGCCACTATAGAGTATAGAGTAAGTACAATACTACTCTAAATATAGAGTAAGAGAAATGATAGAGTATTGTTTTAGAGTATCCAGTGCAGTAGTTTTTACTCTATATTCATATTCTAAAGTATCGTTTTAGAGTACCACTGGTAGTCTCACTCCCCTCTCTCTCTCTTCCCCGACACGGAAGTCACTGTCCTCCTGTCCCCCCACCGCGCACTCCCCTGCGCCACCTTTTCTTTTCACGGCTTCCCACGCCAGCCCGAGCTCCCATTCCAAAAACCTCACTCGCGAACTCCAAGAACTCCAGGGCCGGGACGGCAATGGCGGCGATGGCAGCGGACGGCGCGGCGAGCGAGCCGGAGCTGGTGTCGATCCCGGCGACGCCGCACGGCCTGTCGACGCCGGAGGGCGCGGCGACGCCGACCGGAGCGGGCGGGGGCGGCGGCGGGAGGAGCAAGGGCTCCGGCACCCCCGGGCGTCGCGTGGTGGAGGGCCTGCGCGGGTACCTGGAGGACGTGGGCCACCTCACGCGCCTCGACCCGCGCGACGCCTGGCTGCCCGTCACCGAGAGCCGCGGCGGCAACGCCCGCTACGCCGCCTTCCACTCCCTCAACGCCGGCCTCGGCTTCCAGGCGCTCCTCCTCCCGCTCGCCTTCCCGGGCTTCGGATGGTATGCTTACCCAGCAGTCGCTGCTCCTGCCCGCCTCCATTGCTTATTTCAAGTAAGCATTGCTGCTGCTTTCTCTGCTTTTGTTAATGGCGCCTTGGTTATTCCTTCTGAGGAGTGACAGGGTGAGTGTGTCATTGGCCTGATTGGCCAATCCAGGTTTAAAAATCTGTCGCCCGCTGGAGAGGCTTTGATGATGTTGCTTGGTGTGTTTCAAGCTCTCTTTTTTTCTCAGTTCTTATTATACACTTGTCTTGACCCTGCTCGTGTCAATGCCTCTCAACTTGGGCACAAACCATTTTGATAGCTGAATTTGGGTGAGATGGCCCAATTCTCACTCCACACCTGTCCAAAATACCAAATACAGAGACCTATTAGTAAGACCCATCTGGGGACATGAGTTTTCTTAACTCCCTATGATTTAATATGTTAATTCCAGGAAGGCAGCCAGCAAGTACAAGATCTTGAGGGGCAAATTTGCTAATATCTTTTTTTTTCACTCTTCAAATTTGTTGTCTGGTAAATGTTTGCTACATCTAGTTATAAAATTCAGGTTTGTAAAATTAGAGGCTTCATTCAGTTTTTTGAGGTGTTTTTTTTAGGTGAGCTTCATTCAGTTTTGCCAGAGGTATTCAGATAAGGTTCGAAAATTTTCAAATCAAGAATCAAAACCACTGTTCTTATAAAAAATTACAGTATAAATCTCATATGTTCATGGACTAATTTGGTTTCATCTTCTTTTTCCTTCTCTGATTTGAAGTTTGTTGAATTGTTGTAAGCATAGCATGTGTAACTTAGAATAAATAAAATGTGCAGTACCTGTAACTAATTCGTAAGATTATACTTTCTTTATTGCAACTGAAAAAGAAAAAAAATCTTAACTATTGGTTGTGGCGTCCAGTTGGACTGGGGTTTCAACCTTCTCAACCAATTTCTCCGAAGTATTCAGTGCCCCTAAATTATTATAGCTGAAGCTTAGAACCATTTCTGACATATCACTGTTTATGACTGTTTGGACTGCAGGAGCTGGGGGATAATATCATTGACTATTGCTTATTTCTGGCAACTGTACACACTCTGGATCCTAGTGAAGCTTCATGAGGCTGTGCCAGGCAGGAGGTACAACAGATACGTGGAGCTTGCACAGGCTGCATTTGGTGAGACATTCCTCTCAACTATTTTTGCCAGTTCATGACAATTACTTCTGATTCCTAGATTCATGAATGCCACTGACATGTCTGCGATATGTAAATGGGTGTAAGCACTGTATGTCGCCACTATCTCTGTCATATAGGCTGGAACGAATCTATTGACAGTGTCTTGCTGCTTCCAAATAGAGGTGGAACGTGACTGATGGGGTAGTGCCAGGCTAATCTAGGAACGCTCTTTTGTTTTCTTCCCATCCAGATCATGATCTGGAGCTGCTTCTTCTGTCAGATAACATATCGCTCTCATGCCATTCGTTACAGTACCGCGGAAATATGTTACCTTTTGCTACTAGTGGAACCCTATGATCCTTCTTATCAAACTATTGCATTATCTACTTGGAATAATTATTGCCTCTGGTTGCACCAAACTGAGAACATGCAATGCGGCTAGATCCTCTGTTGAGCTATTTCATATTTTCATTGATGGCTACATAATTCAAGACACAGGACAGAAAGGATTTCCACCAATTATATACTAACTAATATACATTATTCATGCAGGAGAAAAACTGGGAATGTGGCTGGCACTTTTCCCAACTATTTATCTCTCGGCAGGCACCGCAACTGCATTGATCCTTGTTGGAGGGGAGACCATGAAGCTGTTCTTCCAAATAGTGTGTGGCCCACTCTGCTCGCCGAATCCCATTACGACGGTCGAGTGGTACTTGGTGTTCACATCCTTGGCAGTAATTCTTTCCCAACTTCCAAATCTCAATTCAATCGCTGGTCTTTCACTCATCGGTGGGGCGACTGCGATAATGTACTGTACCATGTCATGGGTTCTCTCCGTCAGCCAACAGCGACCACCGACAGTATCTTATGACCCGGTGACATCCAATTCTTTCGGCATATCCCTATTCTCAACCTTGAATGCCCTTGGGATAATAGCGTTTGCCTTCAGAGGGCACAATCTTGCTCTGGAAATACAGGTCAGTATAATTTATCGTTTGATGAATTATTGGCTCGGAGCCTCTCTCTCTGTCATCAGTAACATCATTTGGTAACTTCATGTCTTCATGTGTGTGAATTGTCATTGAAATTTTGCAGGCGACAATGCCATCAACTTTCAAACATCCAGCACATGTGCCAATGTGGCGTGGGGCCAAAGTAGCGTATCTCCTAATTGCAATGTGCCTCTTCCCCGTCGCCGTTGGAGGCTACTGGGCCTACGGAAACATGGCAAGTACTTCATGATGCTTACTTAGCTCATTAGGCTAATCATGACTTTGTTGTGCTGCAACTAACAATCTGTGGACTGTTGTGCTTGTACTCTTGCCACGCCCTGCAGATGCCACCAGGAGGGATGCTGGCGGCACTCTATGCCTTCCACAGTCATGACATCCCGCGGGGCCTCCTCGCGACGACATGCCTCCTCGTCGTGCTCAACTGCCTCAGCAGCTTCCAGATATACTCCATGCCGGTGTTCGACAGCTTCGAGGCCTACTACACCGGCCGCACCAACCGCCCGTGCTCGGCATGGGTGCGGTCAGGGTTCAGGGTCTTCTACGGGTTCCTCTCACTGTTCATCAGCGTGGCCCTGCCGTTCCTCTCTAGTCTCGCTGGGCTCCTGGGCGGGCTCACCCTGCCTGTGACCTTCGCCTACCCGTGCTTCATGTGGATCCGCGTCAAGAAGCCTGAGAGGTTCAGCTTCAGCTGGTACCTCAACTGGGGCCTTGGGCTGCTCGGCACAGCGTTCAGCCTGGCGTTCTCGCTGGGTGGCGTCTGGAGCATTGTCAACAATGGGATGAAGCTCAAGTTCTTCAAGCCTAACTAGGTATATAGATTGATTGCTTGCTTGCTCCAATCTGCAAGTTATTAGAAGAAATTAGTTGTGGAACTGAATGTTACATATTACTACTACATAGTTATTATGCTGCATAACTACTACGTTGCCTTGTTAACAAGGCATGGCATGTACGTAAGTGATGTCTGAGAAATTCGAAATCTAAGGGGCTTTGCGTATAGAGTATGTTTTCATGTATTTTCGTGTCAGCTGCTAAAATCTTGATTCCTGTATGGTGGTCGTTGTCTGCTTCAGTGTATCTTGCACGTAGAAAGTCGTCAGTTGTTTGAGGACTTCACATCAGCATCGCGTTCGACACTTTGTACAAAACGAACAGGCAGAAGATACAAGAGGCAATCATACCAATTATGAATTGGGTCCTAGGGCTCTGACCACGCAGGTCCTCTGCGAATACCTTTAGGTCTGGGAGCTTGTTGATGGCACTGTGCTGACCACACAGATTCTTGTGGAGGTGGTCCTACAATGGTGAGGTCCTACAATGGTGAGTACTCTACCTCATCGACTTAGGGTGTGTTTAGTTCGCGAAAATTTTTGGTTTAGCATTTTCGTTTGTATTTGTCAATTAGTGTCGAATCATGGACTAATTAGGCTCAAAAGATTCCTCTCGTGGTTTTCTACCAAACTGTGTAATTAGTTTTTTTCGTCTATATTTAATGTTCCATGCATGTGTCCAAACATTCGATGTGACGGGGAATCTTAAAATTTTTTTGAACTAAACATGGCCTTATAGGGCCTTCTTTTCCTGCACTGCATTCCTGGAAGGGGCTGAGAAATTATGGCGGACGGCTGCAACTCCCCGAGTTAAATTCTTCTTTTGACTAGTCCTACATGGACGACTTTGGAGTTTGGACAGCGGAAAGATGTCATAGACATGGCTTGCAAGCCAATTTCTCATGTGCCTTGTGTGAATTGTGATCAGCATGGAGGAACTGCAGACCATTTGCTCACTAGGTGCGTCTTCACCGGAGAAGTGTGGTCTAGGCTTCTCCGGTCGCTCGGTCTTGCTCTCGTGGGGCCGTCAGCTGAGGACAGACTGGTGGCTGCTTAAGAGAGAAGGGTTACAGTCCGAAGTGCAAAAAGGGTTCGACTCTGTAGTGTTGCTAGTTACTTGCATGTTTGGCGCGAGGGGAATCGGTGAGTGTTCCAAGCGGTGGCCTTAGTCACGATCGGCGATGGCGCAAAGACTCAGCTTCTAGCACAGCAGTTGGCTTGAGGGGCGAGGCCCCACACATATAGCACCACATCTGTTCGAGCTGAAAGAAAAAACATATCGGTCCAACGGGAACTCTGAAACAACAGTTAGATTCGCTCCCTAAGAGGCTGGATCACAACTACCGTCCAAGTTGAGGAGCTGGTCCCCATTGGATCATAATGCAAAGCATCCAGCTGATGACGGGCATACGTGACTCCATTGTTTGGAGATGGACGATCGATGGTACTTACTCCACCCGCTCACCATATAGGATCCACTTCAAAGGCTCCTACGGTGTTTTCGAAGTGACCTCATATGGAAAGCACGTGATGAAAACACATGCAAAGTGTTCGTCTAGGTTCTTGTGCGGGAAAAAAATCCTAACTGCGTAAAACCTGCAGAAGAGAGGTTGGCTTCATCAAGAGCAATGCACCTTGTGCAATGGACCACTAGAAAGAGGCCTACATCTATCCCTACTTTGCCCTTTCGCCAAAACGGTGTGGAGCCAGATTCTATCATGGGAGCATTTTGACGTGCATTTGATTCAGCCCACTCAGGAACCACTTCATCTAAAGTTATGGTATGAAGAAGTCGCAACCAAGATAACAAAAAAAGAAAAATAACGTTTCAAGCAAATGGTGATCTATACGCTATGGAACTTATAGAGAGAGAGAAATAGGAGAATTTTTAATAGCGCTCATGAATCTTCAATGCAAGTGGCTTCAAGGGTCAAAGAGGATATTGAGGAAGAGGGTTTTATTTTGTGGGGGGTAATACCTTGGGAGCAATATGTAATTCTTTACTACTAGTTGTTTCTAATGGGGGGTCGTGTGCCCTCTTTGCTCTGTACATAACGCTCTTTTTCCTATCTTAATTAAAAGTCAGAGCTCTTGTCATTACGTTAAAAAACAGAAGAATCCTCTTGGTTGGAGGCAAGCTACAAGCACCTAGCAGTGCTTCTAATGCTACTAAGTGTTTGAGATGGCGCATTAAAAAGTCCCTAGTTTGGTTTTGGCTAGTTGATGAAACCTAGGACTAACCTTTGTATCTAAGTGGATGATTTAGATAAAGGTGGTCATTGAATATGAGACATGATATTGACTCATGTGACCAAGATGGTGAAGACCAAGATGAGGCTTGGCTCGATGGACCGGTTGTGAAGGTGAAGGGCAAGTTGAGGCTTCGAAGCGAAGGACCATGCGATGGTGAAGCTTGAGCAAGACTTGGCGTCGATGGACCGATGCAACAGTGAAGAGCAAGTGAAGTCAAGGTCGATGGATCGAGACGGTCATGTGATGATATGAAGTGGATTATATCATTTGGAGAAACAAAATAGGCTCAAGGCAAAGGTATAACCATAGGGCCATTTTGTTTTGCACTCAAGACATCATAGAGGGTGTGAGTGGTTTAGGATCGATAGCCGAACTATTAAGAGGGGAAGTCTTATCAGTTATTCGACGCACGGGTGCCACCAGGTGAATTCATGAAGTGCATTGCATGTAGGGCCTAGTGAGCTAACTAGAAAACCTTTGAAATTGATTATGAAAATGCTAACACACGTGCACAAGATGGTGATCACTTGTTGGTGTTGACACATTTGCGAAGGCGATGGAGTTTGAGGGGTAGAGAGGGGTTTAGGGTGTTTTCGAGGAAATGAAATGTCTATTTTCCTTTACGCTGTTGTCGAGATTTGGGGCGATGTCACGTGGTGTTTCACGAGCTAAATCATGTGCTTTAGTGATACACATTTGAAGAGTAGCTCATAAGTGACAAGGGCGAACAAGCGGAGCAAGAAAACGTTGCATTATTCGCCAACTTATGGGCGACAGACGCTGCTACCCTGAGCGTCAGACGCTACTGTGCAGCGTCTGTCGCCATACCCTAGCGCGGGGTTTTGGCCCTGGTGTGGGTGAGGTGTCAGACGCGGTGTCGCGTGAGCGACAAACGCGGCCTGGAACATTGTTCTAGCGTCTGTCGCTCGAACGAGTTGAGCGCGGCGCGGCTTCACGCGTCAGACGCGTCTGTCGGCTGAGGACCGGACGCGTCTGTTGAGTGTCACGCGTTTACATGGTTTCTGGACTGCGTCCGTCGTGGCAGCAGACACGCGGCCTCCGAGCATCAAATGCGTCTGACGGTGGCATGGCTGCGTCTGTCGGTTGCGACAGACGCGTCTGTTGCTTGAGGCGCGAAAGCGCTGAGTTTCAACGGTCGAGACACGTGGCACGATGAGGAGGCGTCAGACGCCAGGGTGAGCGTCTGTCGGGTAGGCGACAGATGCGTCTGTCGCCCCCGTTTCTGTTATGTGGAGAAGCTAACGGCTAGTTTCGAGGATGGGAGCTATAAATACTTGTTGGCCGGCCCTTGGAGAGGTCTCTTTACATTTCTAACACTCTTGTGCATCCTTTGAGCTAAAGCTTCTCCCTCCCACTCATCTCTCTTGCTTGATTGCAAATCAAAAGTGAGATTGAGTGATCCCAAAGTGCATTGCATAGCTTGAGGGCATCTAATGGCACTTGTGGGTGGCTTAGCCGGTGGATTTCTTGTTACTCTTGGAGAGTACCGCTCCTAGCCGGCTTGGAGATTGTTGGAGGTGTTGGCAAGAGAAGGAGATTGTTCTTGGCCACCTCCAGTTGATTGTAAGAGGTTCTTGTGCTTTCCTCGGTGGAGTGCCAAAAACAACTCTAATACATTGCGTGTGTCATTGAGTTACCTTACTTGAGAGTGGTGTCTTGCGGTGCCTTGAGGGGCAAGTGACTTGAGGGTCACACCGAGAAACCATCTAAGTGTTGGTCGATACAACCGGTGACGTAGCTTGTCGGTGCACAAGTGAACACCGAGTGAACAAAAATATTGTGTCTCTTGTCTCTTAGTGATTGGTCTTCATATTGTGTTGTTGTCAATATTGATTGATTGTATATCATCTTGGTGATTGGCAACATCTTCACTCCACCGTCGGTATAAGAATCACAATCATCTCTCTTACATTTATATTTACTAGATTATCTTGTGTAGCTCTAGTGGTAGCTTTGCTAGTAGTGTTGTTAGCTTGCTCACTAGTGTAAAATTAGTGACATAGCCCTTGTGTGAACTAGAGATCATAATCTACTAGACTTGTGGATAGGAGGCTTGCATCACAACCGTAGGCTAAGCAAAACTCGCTTTACGCCGTTTGTTATTCTAACAAGTTTGCTTAGTGGTTCGTGTAGGATTTTTTATAGGCTATTCACCCCCCTCTAGCCATCTAAGACCTTACACACATGCCATGTCGCAAAATTATTCTTGGTATAATTCCTAACGTGCGTGATTACATGTTGCTTGTGTTCTAAGCATTCTATGGAATGCCTCTTGCAATCCATGCGACCATGCCTGCTCGCTTATGGGCCTTGGAACTTCCCTTCCCTCTTTTATGAAATACATGTTTATCATGGCCGCAAAAAAGGGTTGGTCAAAAGAGGATGTTGATCGGACAGTAGGGAAGACACATGCTTGGCCTCCCCTATACCCTAGGCACTGGTCCCCTCTCTCCCTCTTGGGCATGCGATTGGTGCTAGCACCCGGCGTTCCTTCCCTGTATGTGTGGTTATCGTGGAGACACTGTTGCTGTTGCTACGATGTTGATGAGCGACGAATATGAGACAGACAGACAAGGCGGATGGACGTGTCGCTACTACGGAGGCATGAGGATGTATGTTCCAAGGGTAACCTTAGGATGGCTTCCACCATGTCAACATGAATTTAGAAAAAAAAATATGACACTAATTTTATATTTTCCTGAGCTAAAATAAATTCTATGACTTTCTAAGATTGGCTCGGATTTTAGAAATTTTAATTGCATATTTTTAAATATTTCAGTTATTTTTTGAAAAAATTATTTATATGATTTTTTGTTAAAATTTAATTAATTTTGCTAAACTATTAATACAATTAATATAGTCTAATTTACCTTCCTCGCTCATGTGCATCACGTAGGATGTGACATAGTACCCATTAGTCAAAACTGTTTTCAAACTCATGGAGATAAATCGAACGGTTTAAAAAATTAGAAGGGATTAAAATCCAATTTCCTTGTTGAAAGGAGACAAATCTTGTTGAAATTGGGCGGCGGAGCAAGACAACAGAGAGCTTGCAAGGCGAGAGCTGTGAGATGGGCTCGTTTGTGGGCCGCAAATCGATTTTAGGTCTATGCCGAGGCCCGTGGTCGTTGGTGCAGATTCGCGTACGGCTGGGCTGTTGGGCCGTTGGATGGCTAATGAGGAGCCGGTTCCACTTCCACCGCCCGCACCGCCGCCCAACAGGTAGAGCCATCCCTTATAAAAAATATCTATATCTATACCTAATAATAAAGGCAAAATTTCAGGCTCTTTTTTTCGTCCATCCTTTTTTTTTGTTCGTCTCTTTCTAACTACCGGACAATGCAAAGTTTCTTCCGTCCGGACTTATATATATAACCCGTGCTTATACAATACATATGTAGGACCTGTTAACGAATTAGGCAATTTCCAGATTAAAAGCATGATTAAATCTAGAACATAAATCATGACAAATATATGAACTAGATTAAACATGTATGGCATACTAGTATAGCAGATCAACATATTCCACAGTATCAACATGACAAGCATTGATAGTCCAGCAGATAGATTAGATTGTACGAACGTCAAAATTAGATCAAGAGAATTATACCTTTCGGTTGCAGTAGTAGATGGTGTTGAAGATGTAGCTGGCGGTGGTGACGGAGCGAGATCGCTGATGTCGATGTCGTCGATGTTGAAGTCGTCGTCAAAGTCGTCGATGAGAGGCGGAGGAGTATTCTTGATGATGACCCTGCGAGCTCTAGCACGATGAAGCCGACGCGCCGATGCACCCTTCGGAAGACGAGCCGTTGTGGAAGCTTTGGGAGCAGTCGCGCGAAGAACGCTTCCCAAAAACCTTATTCGTCTTCTCTCGGTGTAGGATCGCAAAGACGAGGGTTCCGGAGACCTGCTCACCCGGTCGCTGGTGCACGCAAGCGATCGGACTGGAGTAGCTAAAGCGGCGGCGCAATAGCGAGTAGAGGCAAAAACCCTAGGATTAATTGGATACATTTTGGCGTGACCGACAGGTTGCTTATATAGTCCTGTCCAACCAATCTCGTGTCGCGATCACGATCTAAATTGATTTAGGACTCTTAATTTGTAACCGATTAGGACTCATGCAACTTGAAGGCCAAGAAACCAAAAACGAAAACAGCAAAAGGATATCGCGCTCCCGCAAGGCGAGGAGCCGGATTTCGGCGGACCATTCACGCAGGTGCCGCGCACCCGCGCCCCGCCCCGCCCCGCCCGGCCCGGCGAGGCGAGCGAGCGCGTGTGGACTTCTCTTACTCCTCCTCACACTAGACTTGAGGAAGTGGGGAGGACTTCCATATTTAAGTATGACTACCTCCACTTCAACAAGCAAGGTGGTACTAAAGAGTTCCCACATCCCCTCTTGCTCACATGAATGGGCCTTTGAGATTTATTAGGAATTTCACAATTGGTTATTGGGCCAAGCCCATATAAATTCCAACAATCCCCCACCAGATCTCAAATACCCATTTAGAGATTTGCCTGTTCTCACTATTGTTTGATATACCAGTGTTTTGGCAGAGACTGTGAAGTTGAACTTCTGCCTAGAATCTTAAGCTACACTCATCCACAACTTGAACAATGGACTATGCCTTGAATTGCAAGTTTTGTGTGAATAAGCTTTGCTCAAAATCAAACTAGTACTTGGCTACCAATAGCCTTACTCCGTGGGTGGAGCATATACATCGTACTCTCTTCATGATCTTACTAGAGACCACCCAAGTCTCATAGACTGCGACGTTCTACAGTCGAAATCATATAGGCATGTTCTTTCAAGAATGCTCTGTAGGACAGCATCTTCGCTTGTTAAAGCCAATAAAACATGTTAAGGCATTAGCCAACCTACCATACAGTGCCTCAACGCTTTGAGAGTATTGCATCTTCACATAGAGAGGGTTATAATTATACTCTCCTCAGTTTACCAATAGTTTGTTCTTCCCAGATCCTAAGTCACGGGATCTCCGATCAAAAAGGTTGGGTTACTATTACTGTAAACTCATATGGGTCTCAAACCCATCTCCCTTGATGCTATTTCTATCACATTCTGTGATAGTCCTTTGGTAAAAGGATCTGCCAGGTTCTTGTCTGTTTGCACATAAGCCACAGTGATTACTCCGGAGTTTCTCAACTTCCTGACAGACTTCAAACGTCTTTTAACGTGTTTTGTTGACTTCGCATTATCCTTAGCACTATTTACTTTAGTGATCACTGTTTGGTTATCACAGTTCATAAGGATAGCCGGTATTAGTTTTTCAACCACCGGCAAGTCTGACAAGAGCTCACGCAGCCACTCTGCCTCTGCAGAAGTTGTATCCAAAGCAGTAAGTTCTGCTTCCATGGTAGATTTAGTTAAAATAGTCTGTTTACTAGACCTCCATGACACTACGCCACCTCCAAGAGTAAACACATACCCACTAGTGGCATAGATTTGATCAATATCAGAAATCCAGTTCGCATCACTATATCCCTCTAGCACAGCTGGGTGCCCAGAATAGTGAATCTCAAAACTCATTGTACCTTTGAGATAACGCAAGACCCTCTCAAGTGCATGCCAATGATTTTCACTCGGATTGGACATGTACCTACTCAACTTGCACACGACAAAAGAGATATCTTGTCTGGTTGCACTAGCTAGATACATGAGTGAACCAATTATCTGAGAATATCTCAATTGATCTCTAGCAATCTTTTTATTCTTTCTCAATGTTACACTAGGATCATAAGGTGTTGGAGTAGGCTTGCTATCCATAAAGCCAAAACGGCTCAAGACCTTCTCAACATAGTGAGATTGTGACAAGGTAATCCCACTATCTTCCTTAATCAGCTTAATGTTTAGAATTACATCAGCTTTTCCTAGATCTTTCATGTCAAAACTCTTTGACAAAAAAGACTTGACCTCATTAATAATATCAATGTTTGTTCCAAAGATTAGAATATCATCAACATATAAACATAATATAACAGATTGGCCCCCACCATGTCGATAATACACACACCTATCAGCTTCATTAACAGCAAAGCCCGCACCAGTTAAAGTAGTGTCAAACTTCTCATGCCATTGTTTAGGTGCTTGTTTTAAGCCATACAAAGACTTCAGTAATTTACACACCTTCTGCTCTTCACCTTTTACCACAAATCCATCTGGCTGATCCATATAAATCTCCTCATCCAACTCTCCATTAAGGAAAGCTGTCTTCACGTCCATTTGATGAACGAGAAGACCATACGAGGCAGCTAGAGAAAGTAGCACTCGAATAGTGGTCATTCTAGCAACAGGTGAATAAGTATCAAAGAAATCCTCGCCTTCCTTCTGGGTATAACCCTTAGCCACAAGCCGAGCCTTGTACTTGTCAATAGTACCATCAGGCCTAAGCTTCTTCTTGAACACCCACTTACATCCAATTGGTTTACAACCAAAAGGTAACTCAGATAACTCCCAAGTTCTATTAGAAAGAATTGAGTCCATCTCACTACGAACAACTTCTTTCCAATCATTTGCATCTGGAGATGCATATGCCTCTGTAATAGAAGTAGGAATATCGTCCACAAGATACACAATGAAATCATCACCAAAGGATTTTGCAATCCTTCGTCTCTTGTTCCTCGCAAGAACTTCATTGTCATTCTCCTCAAAGACTTCTTCAGGTGGTTGCTCAAATGATTCAATAGAAGACTCAATAGGTACCGTAAAATCAGGAGCTATCTCAGAGAAAAATCTAGCATTGCTACACATATCTTTCATAGGGAATATATTTTCAAAAAATGTAGCATCACGAGATTCAAATATTGTATCAACATGCATATCAGGAACTTCAGATTTTACTACTAAAAAATCTATAGGCAATGTTATGGTGAGCATATCCTAGAAAAGACACAATCCACAGTCTTCGGTCCAAGCTTATGCTTCTTAGAAATTGGAACATTGACTTTCGCCAAACATCCCCACGTGCACAAGTATGAAAGTGATGGTTTCTTTCCAATCCAATTCTCATATGGAGTTGTCTCTTTATTTCTGTTTGGAATTCTATTCAGGACATGACTCGCAGTCAATAGAGCTTCCCCCCACTGTAACACCCCAGGTGTTTATCACAAATTAATTAGTAGGTTTAAGCTCAAACATGAGTGGAGATGACGATGTCAAGGTCAACCTATAGAGATGAGCCTAACCTAAAGTTGGTTGTTGCACCATTGCTTTACATATAGGCCTCTTTTCAAGATATATGCTTGGATGGTGTTATTGCAATATCTTCATGTGTCTCACCTTGGTACCTATCTATATTGATCCCTGGAAAAGTTTCATGAAGTTTGGAATCAAAAAGTCACATGAAATGATAAGTTATATGCTTGTTTGGATTATAACTAAAACCTAGCTCACATCCCATGGGAACTAGTGTTTGTGAAACATACAAATGCAATATGTGCAACACATCTTGGACACATGTGGAACACCCTAGTGGAATATGTGTAGCATGTATCTTGAAACAACCACATGAAACAACTATAGCATTTCGCTTGAATTCTACGTTTCAAGGCATGTGAGGCCTACACTTTTGTGCAACCTATGCATGGTGGGTATGTTTGGCCTTTACAATACCTTAACTACACTTAGGACACATAATGGAATAATGTTCATGTTGATCATTTTGCCTAATTGTGCTTCTAAGTGATGGTTGACCATGTATGGACCCTGGAACACTTTTGTTTGACCATTTCAAAAGTGTGACTTAACAACTTTGTTTGGCTGTGCACCCTTTGACAAAGTTGAGGATAATTTTATAAGAAACAAACTTTGTTTAATGGTCAAGAGCTAGTTTGGCATCTAACCTAGTCAAATAGGGCTCACAAGAAGGAATTAACTGCTGTTTTCAGAGTTCCAGATTTGGTTAAGTCCGGAATGGAGTTTCAGTTTCGGGTACCCCACGATGGAGCGTTATATCTTGCAACACAAGCTGATCCAGACCTTGATCCTTAAATAAAAGTTGTAGAACATATCATGGGGAACAAACTTTATTTACTGTTCCAGAGCTAATTCAGTACTTAGAATGGTCAAATCGAGCTCACGAAATTGAATCCAATGCTATTTTCAGGGTTCGAAAATTGGCTAAGTCTGGGATGCCTGAAAGTCGCGACTTCCGTTTTCGGGTACCTATCTTTGGTGAATTTTAGTTTGCAAACCATTTCGAATCTGGCCAAACTCCTTTAACCAAAGTCGGAGTACTCATGTAGATCTAGCTGATGGTGAAAATGGTTGATTAAATAAGTGCACGGTTTAGGAGTTATAAGGCAGAGAAGAAGACAGTTTCAGTTAGTTTACAATTGGACTGCAGAACCCAGTTTTGAGGTACCCTCCTTTGGAGCTTTGTATCTCTCCAACCATGCCGAATTAGACTTTGATCCTTTAATCAAAGTTGGAGTACTCGTGTAGCTCTACAACTTCTATTAGTGAAGTTTTTGCTAATTCGAAACGTATTATTACATAGAGGGAGACGAAAAGGGTGTTTCAGTTGTACGTTTGAGGTGGAATTGAAATTTTGAATTTGCTGCTACAGTGACGACCGGGACAGAGCCTTCACGCCGCGTGCCTCACACGCTCGCCTGCATGCTCGCCACCTCACGTCCACGCGTCGTCGTGCACGTTATGAAGAAGCCGAGCGCCTGCCCTTCTCCCTCTCACTCTCCATCTCTCTTTCTGCTCTCTTTCTCTCGCCATGGATGGCACGGAGCAGAGCTCCATTGCTGCTGCCCATTGCTGCGGTTCCTCTCCTCTGCATCGCATCCGCACTAGCCAGCCTCGTCGTTCCCTTCCTTGTGTCGCGCTGACTCGCCGTGCCACTCCTCAGGCCGCACGGTGGCCTGCTTCCCTGTGACGCCAGAACAGCGACCGCTGCAGCCATCGGCACCCATGGCTCAGATGCTTGGGCTGCCTGCGGGCCGAGCAGCACCCCTCTGCAAGGGCGCCCGGACCTGGCAGACCTCGGCGCTGCAGCTCCCCGCTGCCAGCGAGCCGTGCCGGCCGGAACCGGCCCCTCCCCAGCGGCCTCTGCCTCCCTCCCATGCTCTCTGCTGTGAGGAAGGAGAAGGACCCGCGTGTAAAAGAGAAATAAGTCCAGGGGGTTTTCTGCAGAGCCTGTGACTCATATGAATAGTGCTGCAAGGACTGTTTTGTGATGATTTTACAGGAATTTTTGAAATTACCTAGTAAATCATAGGAAATTCGTAAAATAGCAAATGTGGACTTTTTGGAATCCTTGTGCAATTGTCTATGCAGTGGATCTATAATATGGCATGTTTTAGTTTAATGTTTTTGCTGTAAAAATAGATTTTTCAGATTAGGTTTTCAATGCTAGTCGCATTTGTCTTTTTCATAACTGCAAATTTAGAGCTTGAAATGAAGTGAAATTTCTGTGGCATGCTACTCCTATAATGTTTGATGTGTGATAAAAATTTCATGAATTTTGGTGGTAGTATGAGTGAGTTATTGATTCATCTTGCTCTCACATGAATTCTTATAATAGCAATTTGTCTTTTTCATAGACATTGATATACATGTACAAATGGCTTGAAATTTGGACAGTAGACTATTGGAAGCATATGTAGGCCACTGTAATTTTGGTAGAATTTATTGTGCACTTTTGATATGTGTTCCTAATTCCACCTAATTATCTAAATAAATTAAGAAAATGCATTAAAAGAATTTATTTAGGAATGGACACTATGTTTTCTGGTGTTCATTAGTCATGTGTGACATGTTGGTAAAGTTGGTCTTGTCCAAGTATATGTTTGCAACATAAGTTAATAATTATTTCTTGTAATTGAGGTTTCTGGACAGATCTGGGAACTTAGCAAAGTTCTTCATGATAATGTGCTTTGTTGTAAAACTTGTTTATACAAAAGTTGTAGATTATTTATGTATCTAGGTGCTATTAAAATTTGGTGGCATTTGGCCATGTGGTTTAGGAGTTATAGCTGTTTAAAGTTGGGTTCTAGAATTGCTTGCTCTCTGTCTTGTTAGACCAGTTTCTGTGTTTGTGTAAATTCGACATGTTAAACTTTGGAATCATGCTGTGATGATTATAAATGAAATGTAGAGAATTTCATAAGCTTTCTATAATGTCTTATAGCATATCATTTGGATTTTTAGATCTCCAGTTATGATTAAATTACTCAGCTACTGTTCTGATGTCCAAGAGGTAGCAATTTCTAGTTCTAGTACTTTGATTAACTTTGCCATGCTTGTGTATGGAAGTGTGACTCATATCTTTGATGATACTTGGGTTAGTACCCTGTAATCTTATGAGACTTGTGTCTTGATTGATGTGATTGCCCTCTTCTATGTTACGCCTTAAGAGAGGATAAAGTTAATTAGCTCTATGTGTTTGTGTGAACTTTGGTATGCTTGTTTGATTACTCTGTTGATTTCACTTCTATGCATTCATACATATGCATTATTGCACCTCATTTAGGTACGCTAGCTGAAGCACGTGAAGAACCTAAGGTGGAGCCAAATCCAAAGATGGAGTTGGTGGATCCATCCCGAAGATAAAAGGATCGGACAAGTGCTAGATTGGAGAATGCTCGCCAAGCGAGTGTCGTCTGACAACCACTGACTTGTGTCGGATCCCAGACAAGCCCCGGAGCATTATAAGCCTCCTATCTTCAAAGCAATTAATTATATATATATGTTATAAGTATTGTTGCATTAAGTGGTAGGAGTTGGTTGGAAACCCTTGCTGCATTATATCATTCCTTGTCCAGATATATGAATCCTTGAATCCTACATAGACTAGGATCGAGTAGATGCTTAGCCCTACTTTAAGCGGTAGAAGTCAGGTGATTTTCTGTCACCTGCGAGATATAGGGATATTCATATATGGCACGGTTGGCTATATTTGCTATCGTGGAATGGAACCATGTGTTAATAAAATGAAATGAGACCGGGCGGGATGACGATAGTGAAGCAACAAGGCATGGAGGTCTTGGGTGTGGATCTATCCCCGTCTGAGTCATTTAAGGACCGATTCGCTGTACGTCCTTGAGTCATGTTGAACGCAGTCTAACACTTAGTTGGCCGGATAAGTCGTTCCGACCGCGAAGTCGAGTAGTATGGTTCAGGCCGGGAATCGAATGGTAGGTTGCATCTTGGAGGAGAGAAAGGATGTGCTTGGGGACATTGGCGTGAGACCAAGGGGGGTTAGAGTCCCTATCACCTGGCAGAGTGTCGCCCTTGGGGACGCGACATCATTTGGACCCGTGATTCCTGAACTGTACGAAAGATGACCTGAGCAGCCCTCGCCAGGCGTGACTCGGTGAGTGTTAGAAATACCCCTCCAGCTGGATAGGAATTCGATTCGAATCGCCGTCGCTCCCGGTTAGTGAGCACTTGACTTGAGCAGCGGCAATGTAGATTCCATTAAATTGAACGGATGGTTAATTGGATAACGATGGAAAGGTTGCCTCAATTTATACCTGCTATGGTTAATATTATTTGCTCCTAATAAAGTGAGTGCTCTAGTACAGGTTCAATATAGATGACAGGTTAATGATAATTAACTTGATGCTTAAGCATTAATGATTACTTATTCATAATAAGCTTTTATGCAAAATGTTGTCAAGCTAGCCCACTTTATATCAGCCTTGCATGATCCTTGGTGTCACCTTATTTCTGGTTTATGACGGGTAAGTCTAGCTGAGTACCTTCTCGTACTCAGGGTTTTATCCCCACTTGTTGTAGGTTGTGATGTATCATGACGGCTGCAAGAGTTGGTTGACTCCTGCCGTAGAGGCGGAGTGTGATCACAGGCATGATCCTTCTGAGTTACCTTGTCTCTAATGCTTTTGTTGGAAGTCGACCTTGGTACTGGCATGTATTAGAAATAAGAGAAATGTTAGTTTCAAATAACTTTGCTTCCGCTACTTTTGAACTTAAGTTGTAATAACTATGTTGAACTCCGATGTATATTGAATTACTTGTGAAATGGTTGTAACATGTGACTTGTTATGTTGAATCACTACGATCTTGACTGGTATGTTGGTTGGTTTGAAATCCCTCGTGATTTCATTGGACTACCGGAGTTATATGGGCTCAAGTGCGAGAATTTGATCACTTCGGTGATTGTTTTTGTACTTGTGCTCTTATAATTTGGACGGTTCCGTTACAGCTGGCATCGGAGCAAGATTCAACATTAAACTTGTCGTATGTGTATTTAAAACAAAGGATTTGTTTTATAAAACCAGTTTTATCAACTTATAGCTATATATAGGTTTGCCAAATCTAAATTTTAAATCTAAGTATGCCAGTGGTCAATTTCCTTATGCCCATATAAGGATTATTAGGTGGCTTATATAAGTACTAACTTGGGGGTTTTTCATTTATGCATCTACGCCCAGGCCAAGGTATGTATGTGTGATGACTCTCCCACACTATGCTACCCGGTGTGTTAGATTGGTGGTAGCCTTCATATATGAGATAATCATATATGTCGCTAGTTTACTTTTATGCAACATCGCACCTACGCTCAGGTAAGTGTGAGTTGTGAGAGCATGACCGTACAAACTGTGGTCTAGGGGAGAGCTAGTTTTGGTTACTAGATTATTTACATGTTACACACGTGTATATATGAAGGTACTTAATTGTGGGTGATTAATGATTCGGGTAGTTTTGGTGCTACATGTATATATACGGGGGTATATGTACATGGGAGTACTTAGAATTTTACTTCTCTGCTTTCATTGTGTGCTATATTGGGAAATTGTTGGGCTGCAATGAAACTTTTCTGCAGGTACGCTAACCACGAATGCATAAGTCGAATGTAGCTAACGACTAGCTATATATCGAGAGAGTGCGTGTTATGCCACCGACATAGAACGTGATTGCCACCTTAGGTTGGCAATCTTGTGAGGACGAATAGGACGAAGCATGCATCATCCTGATTGTTGCTTTATGCATAGCTATGCTCCTCTCACCCTTGTTCTATAGTGTGTAACTTGTGATCAATGTGTTACACTATCTTTCTTGAGTGAAGTAAAACAAGAATGCCTTGTTCCATGTTGCTTGAGAAAAATGTGTGCTTAGCCTTACTAGAAATAAGTGTGGTTACATGCTTGAACTTAGAGATATCCTCTAGCTTAGCCAAGTGGTGGATATGTTATTCACCCAAGCGTTTACCAATGCTTTAGACCTCACTTAAGTAAATTGGATTCTCATGAGTGAATTAAATTGGTGTTGGTCTAAGGTAACAAAATTTAGAGCTACTAGAATAACATTTTGTACGCTCTCTTGTTAAGTAGAACAAAAGCAAGCTTTGTTTTGCTTGTCGAATGTTGGCTGCTAGAACGTTTTCTATTATAGTGATACTTTTATAGTCATAATGGTGTTTTATGTAGTTATGGAGAATACCAAAGTTGTAGCTAACTTAATCATCTTGCTCATCCTAAAATTTCATGACCCTAGGTCTTATGGTTTGAGAGTTCTGAATTTTAAAAGTTTACGGTCAGGTTTGCTAATGTTCTGAATAGATCTGAATGTTTGGTTTGTTTGAGCTGTGTGCATAGGGAATCAGGTCTTGGAGATAATAGAAGAAGTGTAGTACTTTTTCTAAGCTTTCCAAAATGTCCTATGCACTAATTGTGGTGGTCTAAATCTCTACTTATGAGCTTGTAAAGTGGAATGACAGAATCTGTCCAAATCTGGGCAGAGATGTCTTCTTTATCTTGTTGGGCCTTGTTAGCTGAAGAATCATCTTAATATGATAATAAGAAAGTTTTAGACAACTTAATAAGCTTTACATCAAGTTAAGGCTCAGCCTTGTTGGGTCCCTAGAACTCCAGTTACACATTTTCGAAGTTCTTGTCAGTTTTCTGTCCATATTGGTACAGATCTGAAACATTAGCATTTTTGGTTATGTTAACCTATGATTTAGCTTTTGGTATGAATAACTAAAGTTTAGTCATCTTCCTAAGCTTTCTAGAAAGTCTAGGATTACCTTTTTGGGATGTCTACAACCTTAGTTATGGTTGAAACCAGTAACTACTGTGCTGCTGTCCAGATTCTGGGCACATGCTAAGTTGGCCTCCTTAACTAACGTTTGTTTGGACTAAACTTGTAGTTAGTTCATGCTTGAGATAAATGCTTATTTTGGGTGAGCTTTTTGCTTGGTAATAGTTGCTTGAGTCATTTGTTTAAGCTTCTTCATGTGTTTACTTGAATTTATGATGCATGGATGTATGCTTGTTACTTTGGGTAAAGCCGTAGTTATTACCTCGTTTGTCCTCGGTGAGCATACGAGTGTCGCATAGCTTTATCCTAGAACAACGTTCACGTTATGTAATTATTTGGTTGTTGTCTTCAATTAGGTTCTCTCTCTTAGGAGCCTGAGCCTGTAGACGTGGTGATTATCCCTTGAATGTTTGTATCCATGCCGTTGCTTGACCGAAAGCCCAAAGTTTTGTTCTCCTATATGTTTGTATAAGCCATGGATGTTTTCCAACCCTTTTTGTGAAGACCCTTATCGACTGACCAACCAAGTTAACTTTTATCAACGCTAGCCTTTGACCATGGTTCGTACGTTGCCAATTGTGGAGACTGTACCCAAATCCATGTTGGACCTTTTGGTTATCTTTCCCAAAGGTTAGCTAGTGTGACATAACGTCTCTCTGCTATGGCATGTAAATTGTTTGCTTGTAAATTCATGCATCTACCTTATCAACTCAATCTTTGGTTGACATATCGGTTTCTGCTTTAAAGTTGGTTAATCCATCCCCAACCTTCTCAGTCTTGAGATGTTTATCAGTCTTGATCTCATGTTGTTGCCCAACATGAATGAATCTACTATTAATCTTTTATCTGGAACTCATCTCGGTGGATGCAAGTCGTGCATAGAATTTAAGCAAGAGTCCATTGCTCAGTTGTCTTTAGGAATTGAGCTATGTTCCCTTGTGGTGTGTGTTAATTTTGGATCGCCTCCTCGTTGATTCTAAACCTTGTGACTACCTTTACTTGCTATCCCTCCTTGGTATGGTGCTTGTTCGGACAACCCAATCTATGTCATTTGAAATTCCTCATCGGGTGTATGTCCAGTAATGGTGTTATGGGTAGCAACTAATGGTGCCGTGACGAAACCGAGAGCCTCCTGTGGGTGCACACACAAGGTTGTGCTGCTCGGCACGCGCTGGTATCATGGTTTCTAATCATAATCCATTGCAAAACAACACTGATGTGATTTTCACGTGACCTTCTTCCTTGGTTGTCTTTCCATAACTTATCAAAAGACCCTTATGTAGGACTAAATATAGTAGAGCTTCCTCCTGAAGTTGCTAAGAGGATAACCTTTGAAGAACAGGTTACTGACATAAACATTAACAGACTGCAATATGTGGTATCCCAGTGACTCTAATTAGTTGTCCCAATATTGACGACAACCATCTAGTGAGAAAAATATCTCATCCCTATTGGATAGAAAGGACACACAACACTTAAGGTTGGACAAGTCATTCGTTGGATAAGAATCAATCGTCACATTATGTAAATCTTAACCTTTGTATGCATAATGACCACACCGTGGAAATCAACCATCTGTAGTGTGACCCCTTATTTGCTAACTTCGATGGCAACCATTTGTTCTGCATCAACCACAGTGTTGTGGTCAAGAGTGAAGATGTGAAACTTTTTAGTGTTGAGAGACAACTGATTGGTTACCTATAGGAAAGTTAATCTCCAGCTAGGTAACGACTCTTTGGTAACTACGAAGGCTATGTCTTACAGAGCAATAACCAACAAGAAGTTAATCAACTAGTCAACAACTTGAGCAATACTCTATCTTCTAGAGCCATTGTGATCAAGTCAATTCCATCTTGGACAATCACACAGATAGTGCAAGGTGTTCTATCCAATAAAGTGAAGAATTAGAGAAAGCATACCCTAGTTTCGATCAACATCCTTATGCCCTTAGGTGCCACAAACGGTTTGTTCATGACTTTATTGGACCCAAGTGTTGAGGAATATTCGAAAGCAATTTGAGAAGTGTCAAACAACAGATTTCCTATCTTAGAGTTGTTGTTTGATCCTAAAGAGGAAGCCTCACGGTGAAAAGTTAGCCTGACAAAGCTAGTTTCACTACGTTGCAAGTCAAACTCAACTTACTATGCAACTGCCTCACGAAGGGGATTGTACTCAACTTGCTCGGTAGTGAGTTAATTACCGAAGTTGGTAAATACTTGTAATTTTTGCTGTCTGCCAGACCTCTCTATATCCTTCTTTGGCAATAATTGATAATACTCACTGATCCTTGGTATCTTAAAGTGTTCTTACCCAAGAAGGTTGCATCTGGTTCAACCCAGATAACTGTTGTCTTTGGATAGAAGAATCTTCTTAGGTAACATTTGGCAGAAATACGAAGCCGACAGAGTCAGCTATCACAATCACTAATCCCTCGACCGACTCAGATAATACAGTGTTGTCGTCAGAGAAAGAGAACTGCACACATGGAATAGTAAGTAGTTTCCATTAGTTGGTGTCTAAATGAATGAACATGTACGGCCAACATAGACCTTGTCTATTGGTTAGTCTGTATCTTATAGCCTCAGAGGATGTTTGTCGTCTATGATCTCACCCCTTTTGGAAGGTTGTGCTCAAGCCATTTTGGTAGAGGATTGCTTTTCAAACTTTGTGAACATAGAGTCATTTCAACGAGTATACTTCTGATAATTTCGGTCTAGTGTCAAGTTCATATGGCCTATGATATGCTCATGAGAGAGTCAGATACTTGTGAGTGGTTCACTTATGGACCAAATGATCTCCGTACACTGAGAATGCAGTACTGTGCTATCTTGGATTCCTCCCAAAGTAACAATACTTCATGGAAGTCAATAAAGGAAATTCTTCCGACAAATTTTACTAGAAGAGCAAGTATCCGAAAGTGTCTTAACTAGATTAACACTTCTGATGTTCGAAGCTTTGAAGCCGAATGCTATAGGGAATGTTGGAAACTTGATAACATGTTTCTCTTCCCTTGAAAAGTCCTTCGCACCGAATCTCGGGACGTGATTCTTTTAAGGGGGGAGGGCTGTAACACCCTAGGTGTTTATCACAAATTAATTAGTAGGTTTAAGCTCAAACATGAGTGGAGATGACGATGTCAAGGTCAACCTATAGAGATGAGCCTAACCTAAAGTTGGTTGTTGCACCATTGCTTTACATATAGGCCTCTTTTCAAGATATATGCTTGGATGGTGTTATTGCAATATCTTCATGTGTCTCACCTTGGTACCTATCTATATTGATCCCTGGAAAAGTTTCATGAAGTTTGGAATCAAAAAGTCACATGAAATGATAAGTTATATGCTTGTTTGGATTATAACTAAAACCTGGCTCACATCCCATGGGAACTAGTGTTTGTGAAACATACAAATGCAATATGTGCAACACATCTTGGACACATGTGGAACACCCTAGTGGAATATGTGTAGCATGTATCTTGAAACAACCACATGAAACAACTATAGCATTTCGCTTGAATTCTACGTTTCAAGGCATGTGAGGCCTACACTTTTGTGCAACCTATGCATGGTGGATATGTTTGGCCTTTACAATACCTTAACTACACTTAGGACACATAATGGAATAATGTTTATGTTGATCATTTTGCCTAATTGTGCTTGTAAGTGATGGTTGACCATGTATGAACCCTAGAACACTTTTGTTTGACCATTTCAAAAGTGTGACTTAACAACTTTGTATGGCTGTGCACCCTTTGACAAAGTTGAGGATAATTTTATAAGAAACAAACTTTGTTTAATGGTCAAGAGCTAGTTTGGCATCTAACCTAGTCAAATAGGGCTCACAAGAAGGAATTAACTGCTGTTTTCAGAGTTCCAGATTTGGTTAAGTCCGGAATGGAGTTTCAGTTTCGGGTACCCCACGATGGAGCGTTATATCTTGCAACACAAGCTGATCCAGACCTTGATCCTTAAATAAAAGTTGTAGAACATAGCATGGGGAACAAACTTTATTTACTGTTCCAGAGCTAATTCAGTACTTAGAATGGTCAAATCGAGCTCACGAAATTGAATCCAATGCTATTTTCAGGGTTCGAAAATTGGCTAAGTCTGGGATGCCTGAAAGTCGCGACTTCCGTTTTCGGGTACCTATCTTTAGTGAATTTTAGTTTGTAAACCATTTCGAATCTGGCCAAACTCCTTTAACCAAAGTCGGAGTACTCATGTAGATCTAGCTGATGGTGAAAATGGTTGATTAAATAAGTGCACGGTTTAGGAGTTATAAGGCAGAGAAGAAGACAGTTTCAGTTAGTTTACAATTGGACTGCAGAATCGAGTTTTGAGGTACCCTCCTTTGGAGCTTTGTATCTCTCCAACCATGCCGAATTAGACTTTGATCCTTTAATCAAAGTTGGAGTACTCGTGTAGCTCTACAACTTCTATTAGTGAAGTTTTTGCTAATTCGAAACGGATTATGACATAGAGGGAGACGAAAAGGGTGTTTCAGTTGTACGTTTGAGGTGGAATTGAAATTTTGAATTTGCTGCTACAGTGACGACCGGAACAGAGCCTTCACGCCGCGTGCCTCACACGCTCGCCTGCATGCTCGCCACCTCA
This sequence comes from Saccharum spontaneum, assembly GCA_022457205.1. Taxonomy (NCBI): domain Eukaryota; kingdom Viridiplantae; phylum Streptophyta; class Magnoliopsida; order Poales; family Poaceae; genus Saccharum; species Saccharum spontaneum. The sequence goes on along the minus strand of CM039607.1, from coordinate 21,329,767 downwards.
CGTCCACGCGTCGTCGTGCACGTTATGAAGAAGCCGAGCGCCTGCCCTTCTCCCTCTCACTCTCCATCTCTCTCTTTCTGCTCTCTTTCTCTCGCCAGGGATGGCACGGAGCAGAGCTCCATTGCTGCTGCCCATTGTTGCGGTTCCTCTCCTCTGCATCGCATCCGCACTAGCCAGCCTCGTCGTTCCCTTCCTCGTGTCGCGCTGCCTCGCCGTGCCACTCCTCAGGCCGCACGGTCGCCTGCTTCCCTGTGACGCCGGAACAGCGACCGCTGCAGCCGTCGGCACCCATGGCTCAGATGCTTGGGCTGCCTGCGGGCCGAGCAGCACCCCTCTGCAAGGGCGCCCGGACCTGGCAGACCTCGGCGCTGCAGCTCCCCGCTGCCGGCGAGCCGTGCCGGCCGGAACCGGCCCCTCCCCAGTGGCCTCTGCCTCCCTCCCATGCTCTCTGCTGTGAGGAAGGAGAAGGACCCACGTGTAAAAGAGAAATAAGTCCAGGGGGTTTTCTGCAGAGCCTGTGACTCATATGAATAGTGCTGCAAGGACTGTTTTGTGATGATTTTACAGGAATTTTTGAAATTACCTAGTAAATCATAGGAAATTCGTAAAATAGCAAATGTGGACTTTTTGGAATCCTTGTGCAATTGTCTATGCAGTGGATCTATAATATGGCATATTTTAGTTTAATGTTTTTGCTGTAAAAATAGATTTTTCAGATTAGGTTTTCAATGCTAGTCGCATTTGTCTTTTTCATAACTGCAAATTTAGAGCTCGAAATGAAGTGAAATTTTTGTGGCATGCTACTCCTATAATGTTTGATGTGTGATAAAAATTTCATGAATTTTGGTGGTAGTATGAGTGAGTTATTGATTCATCTTGCTCTCACATGAATTCTTATAATAGCAATTTGTCTTTTTCATAGAGATTGATATACATGTACAAATGGCTTGAAATTTGGACAGTAGACTATTGGAAGCATATGTAGGCCACTGTAATTTTGGTAGAATTTATTGTGCACTTTTGATATGTGTTCCTAATTCCACCTAATTATCTAAATAAATTAAGAAAATGCATTAAAAGAATTTATTTAGGAATGGACACTATGTTTTCTGGTGTTCATTAGTCATGTGTGACATGTTGGTAAAGTTGGTCTTGTCCAAGTATATGTTTGCAACATAAGTTAATAATTATTTCTTGTAATTGAGGTTTCTGGACAGATCTGGGAACTTAGCAAAGTTCTTCATGATAATGTGCTTTGTTGTAAAACTTGTTTATACAAAAGTTGTAGATAATTTATGTATATAGCTTCTATTAAAATTTGGTGGCATTTGGCCATGTGGTTTAGGAGTTATAGCTGTTTAAAGTTGGGTTCCAGAATTGCTTGCTCTCTGTCTTGTTAGACCAGTTTCTGTGTTTGTGTAAATTCGACATGTTAAACTTTGGAATCATGCTGTGATGATTATAAATGAAATGTATAGAATTTCATAAGATTTCTATAATGTCTTATTGCATATCATTTGGATTTTTAGATCTCCAGTTATGATTAAATTACTCAGCTACTGTTCTGATGTCCAAGAGGTAGCAATTTCTAGTTCTAGTACTTTGATTAACTTTGCCATGCTTATGTATGGAAGTGTGACTCATATCTTTGATGATACTTGGGTTAGTACCCTGTAATCTTATGAGACTTGTGTCTTGATTGATGTGATTGCCCTCTTCTATGTTACGCCTTAAGAGAGGATAAAGTTAATTAGCTCTATGTGTTTGTGTGAACTTTGGTATGCTTGTTTGATTACTCTGTTGATTTCACTTCTATGCATTCATACATATGCATTATTGCACCTCATTTAGGTACGCTAGCTGAAGCACGTGAAGAACCTAAGGTGGAGCCAAATCCAAAGATGGAGTTGGTGGATCCATCCCGAAGATAAAAGGATCGGACAAGTGCTAGATTGGAGAATGCTCGCCAAGCGAGTGTCGTCTGACAACCACTGACTTGTGTCGGATCTCAGACAAGCCCCGGAGCATTATAAGCCTCCTATCTTCAAAGCAATTAATTATATATATATATGTTATAAGTATTGTTGCATTAAGTGGTAGGAGTTGGTTGGAAACCCTTGCTGCATTATATCATTCCTTGTCCAGATATATGAATCCTTGAATCCTACATAGACTAGGATCGAGTAGATGCTTAGCCCTACTTTAAGCGGTAGAAGTCAGGTGATTTCCTGTCACCTGCGAGATATAGGGATATTCATATATGGCACGGTTGGCTATATTTGCTATCCTGGAATGGAACCATGTGTTAATAAAATGAAATAAGACCGGGCGGGATGACGATAGTGAAGCAACAAGGCATGGAGGTCTTGGGTGTGGATCTATCCCCGTCTGAGTCGTTTAAGGACCGATTCGCTGTACGTCCTTCAGTCATGTTGAACGCAGTCTAACACTTAGTTGGCCGGATAAGTCGTTCCGACCGCGAAGTCGAGTAGTATGGTTCAGGCCGGGAATCGAATGGTAGGTTGCATCTTAGAGGAGAGAAAGGATGTGCTTGGGGACATTGGCATGAGACCAAGGGGGGTTAGAGTCCCTATCACCTGGCAGAGTGTCGCCCTTGGGGATGCGACATCATTTGGACCCGCGATTCCTGAACTGTACGAAAGATGACCTGAGCAGCCCTCACCAGGCGTGACTCGGTGAGTGTTAGAAATACCCCTCCAGCTGGATAGGAATTCGATTCGAATCGCCGTCGCTCCCGGTTAGTGAGCACTTGACTTGAGCAGCGGCAACGTAGATTCCATTAAATTGAACGGATGGTTAATTGGATAACGATAGAAAGGTTGCCTCAATTTATACCTGCTATGGTTAATATTATTTGCTCCTAATAAAGTGAGTGCTCTAGTACAGGTTCTAATATAGATGACATGTTAATGATAATTAACTTGATGCTTAAGCATTAATGATTACTTATTCATAATAAGCTTTTATGCAAAATGTTGTCAAGCTAGCCCACTTTATATCAGCCTTGCATGATCCTTGGTGTCACCTTATTTCTGGTTTATGACGGGTAAGTCTAGCTGAGTACCTTCTCGTACTCAGGGTTTTATCCCCACTTGTTGCAGGTTGTGATGTATCATGACGGCTGCAAGAGTTGGTTGACTCCTGGCATAGAGGCGGAGTGTGATCACGGGCATGATGCTTCTGAGTTACCTTGTCTCTAATGCTTTTGTTGGAAGTCGACCTTGGTACTGGCATGTATTAGAAATAAGAGAAATGTTAGTTTCAAATAACTTTGCTTCCGCTACTTTTGAACTTAAGTTGTAATAACTATGTTGAACTCCGATGTATATTGAATTACTTGTGAAATGGTTGTAACATGTGACTTGTTATGTTGAATCACTACGATCTTGGCTAGTATGTTGGTTGGTTTGAAATCCCTCGTGATTTCATTGGACTACCAGAGTTATATGGGCTCAAGTGCAAGAATTTGATCACTTCGGTGATTGTTTTTGTACTTGTGCTCTTATAATTTGGACGGTTCTGTTACACCCACCATGCCTTAGATAGACCAGCAGTGTCTAACATGGCGTTCACCAAGTCAGTCAGCGTGCGGTTTTTCCTCTCGGCAATCCCGTTTGATTCGGGCGAATAGGGAGCTGTCCTCTCATGAATAATACCATGTTCCACACAAAACTCATCAAATAATATAGAAAAATATTCACCACCATGATCTGACCTTAGATGTTTAATTTTTCTCTCTAGTTAATTTTCAACTTCAGCCTTATAGATTTTAAAGTAGTCTAGTGTTTCATCTTTAGTTTTAAGCAAGTAAACATAGCAAAATCTAGTTGCATCATCAATTAAAGTCATGAAATATTTCTTTTCACCTTTTGTCAACACACCTTTCATCTCGCAAAGATCAGAATGTATGAGTTCTAGAGGTGCCAAGTTTCTCTCCTCTGCTACCCTATGAGGCTTTCGAGGTTGCTTAGATTGCACACAGCTATGACACTTAGAACCTTTGGCAATAGTGAGATCTGGAATTAAATTCAGGCTAGACAAACGTGACATCAATCCAAAGTTAACATGACATAAGCGAGAATGCCAAACACTCGAATTATCATTAATCGTGCCACAAATATGATTCACTGACTTATTATAAAAATCTGCCAAAGATAGGCGGAACAAGCCTCCGCAATCATAGCCTTTACCAATAAATTGTCCATGCTTAGACATGACTACTTTATTAGACTCTAACACTACCTTAAACCCATCTCTCAATAGAAGGGTGACGCTAACAAGGTTCTTGCGAATAGTAGGGACATGCTGTACGTTCTTCAGCTGCACGATCTTTCCCGAAGTAAACTTTAGATCTACCGTGCCAACACCACGAACAGAAGCATGTGACCCATTCCCCATCAGGACAGAGGAACCTTGGAGCCCTTGGTAAGAAGAAAACAAAGAGATATCAGCACACACGTGAATATTAGCACCTGTATCAACCCACCAACTTGGAGATTGAAACACTGAAAGTACAGTAGGAAAATTACCATACCCGTCATCAGCACTGCTAGCAGTCACGAGGTGAATTTTCTTTTTCTCTTTCTTGTCCGCTCGCTCCGGACAATCTTTAGCAAAATGACCAAGCTCTCCACACGCGAAGCAAGCTAGCTCTGCTTTGTCTTTCTTCTTCTTCTTGAAGGCAGTATTTTGTTTGGCATTGAAAGCAGGTTGCTTAGGCTTTCCCTTGTTCTTGCCATGGTTTCTCTAGACAAAGTGGGCGCTAGATTTTTCCTCGTTCCCCTTCTCAATGTTATCTTTAGCCCGAGCTTTTTCCTCGACATCAAGAGATACTATCAGGTTTTCAACTGATATTTTCTGTCTCTTGTGTTTGAGACTTGTGGTGAAATTCCTCCATGAAGAAAGCAATTTAGCAATAATGCACCCAGCCACAAACTCATCGGGTAAGACACATTTAAGGAGTTCAAGTTCCTTAGCCAGACGCTGAATCTCATGAGCTTGCTCGACTACTTATTTGTTAGCAACCATCTTGTAGTCATTAAAGCTCTCCATAGTATACAGCTCTTTGCCTGCATCTGAAGCACCATAAGTAGCATTCAGATGATCCCATAAAGCCTTTGCGTCTCTTAAGTGCATCATAGTATCAAATAGATAATCTGAAAGCACATTACGCACAGCTCCCACAAAGATATCATTAGCTTTCTGGAATTTTCTCTGATCTTCATCAGAGATGTTTCCCTCAGGCATGCCATCTTTGACCCAGAAAACTTTCATGGCAGTAAGCCAATCAGTGACCTCGACAGATCACCTTTTAAAATACGCACCAGAAAACTTTTTCGGCCTCAGCGCGTCAACAAAACTAGCCATAGATAATTATGGAAACAGCCTATAATAAGGTTTTTGGATTGTTAACGAATTAGACAATTTCCAGATTAAAAGCATGATTAAATCTAGAACATAAATCATGACAAATATATGAACTAGATTAAACATGTATGGCATACTAGTATAGCAGATCAGCATATTCCACAGCATCAACATGACAAGCATTGATAGTCCAGCAGATAGATTAGATTGTACGAACGTCAAAATTAGATCAAGAGAATTATACCTTTCGGTTGTAGTAGTAGATGGTGTTGAAGACGTAGCTGGCGGTGGTGACGGAGCGAGATCGCTGATGTCGATGTCGTCGATGTTGAAGTCGTCGTCAAAGTCGTCGATGAGAGGCGGAGGAGTATTCTTGATGACGACCCCGCGAGCTCTAGCACGACGAAACCGACGCGCCGATGCACCCTTCAGAAGACGAGTCATTGTGGAAGCTTTGGGAGCAGTCACGCGAAGAACGCTTCCCAAAAACCTTATTCGTCTTCTCTCGGTGCAGGATCGTAAAGACGAGGGTTCCGGAGACCTGCTCATCTGGTCGCTGGTGCACGCAAGCGATCGGACTGGAGTAGCTAAAGCGGCGGCGCACTAGCGAGTAGAGGCAAAAACCCTAGGATTAACTGGATACATTTTGGCGTGACCGGCAGGTTGCTTATATAGTCCTGTCCAACCAATCTCGTGTCGCGATCACGATCTAAATTGATTTAGGACTCTTAATTTGTAACTGATTAGGACTCATGCAACTTGAAGGCCAAGAAACCAAAAACGAAAACAGTAAAAGGAGATCGCGCTCCCGCAAGGCGAGGAGCCAGATTTCGGCGGACCATTACCCGCGCCCTTCGCCCCGCCCGGCCCGGCGAGGCGAGGCGAGCGAGCGCGCGCGTGTGGACTTCTCTTACTCCTCCTCACACTAGACTTGAGGAAGTGGGGAGGACTTCCATATTTAAGTATGACTACCTCCACTTCAACAAGTAAGGTGGTACTAAAGAGTTCCCACATCCCCTCTTGCTCATATGAATGGGCCTTTGAGATTTATTAGGAATTTCACAATTGATTATTGGGCTAAGCCCATATAAATTCCAACAGGACCTCTTTAGGTAACCTGAATAGTCAGGAATCTTAATTAAAATAGATTCCTCCAATCTTAGATAGCTAGGAATCCTAATTCTAATTCAAATAGATCATCTGATTCCATATAACCTGAATAGGAATTTTAATTTTGTTGCAACGTCACCAACTAGAGACCAAGTACAAGTCGAGTTGTTCTTCTCGTTCGTGTGTGACTCACCGGTCAATCAATAAAAATCTAGCCTTGCTGCTACAATCTTCACGCGCAAAGTGGAAGAACTGTCTGTCCGTGAGATCCAGACGGAGTTGTCAATCTGCTATTGGTGTTGTTGTTTTACCTAGATCAAATTTACATTCGTACGAATCCCTCTTCTCCTCCTAATCTATCTATCTATTATTCTCTAATCTATACTATAATGCACCAATTAAAATTATGTTAGGTCTCCCTAGAAAAATATCCCCCACTGAGAGCTTCTAACCATTGTGCACACAAGAAAATGTACACAGGAATTCATCTTCATTAAAATCAAAGGCTACTAAAACACCTAATTAAAATTATGTTAGGTCTCCCTAGAAAAATGTCCCCCACTGAGAGCTTCTAACCATTGTGCATACAAGAAAATGTACACAGGAATTCATCTTCATTAAAATCAAAGGCTACTAAAATACCTAAATCAAATTCGATGGCCACGATTCGATGTGTGATGCTGGGCTTCTCACCCGACTTTTCACGCACCTGCACCCCGCGCCAACTCCACCCGCAGCCCCCACGCTCGCGTCCCGTGGCGAGGGTTCGAACCCTGCATGTCATTTTTCTTTTCTCCAAGAAAAAAAGAAACATCACCCTCTCCTCTCCTTTCCCCTCCCCGTTCCGCACGACTCCTTCCCGTCCCCCAGCTCGGCGTCCTGGTGACACCGCCCGTCCCTCCCATCTCCAACCAGAGCAGCTGCGCCAGGCAGACAGCCGGTGCCCGCGCCCAGCGGCGATGGCGGCCTGGATCTGCCAGCCCCTGCAGCCGGCGCTGCGTCACTCAATCCGTGTGACGAGGAGATTGATGCGGAGGATGAGGAGGAGATCCGCTTCCATGTGGCTGCCGTGGAGTACCTCGCGCTCGTGGGCGACCCTGGGACGCCGGCGCCCGCGGCGTGGCGACCCCGTGCAGTTGGGAAGGGGTCGTAAACCCTAGCGGACGCGGGCGCAGAGGCCGCGGGGTCGCGGCGGCGGCAGCCCTCGACTCCACGACCGGCGGCGGCCTCGCTCCCCTCGACTAACGACGGCGCTGTCCTGCTCCCCTCGAGCGACGACGGCCCTGCTTCCCGCGTCCATGGTGGCATCAAGACCTCCGCCGGCCGCTGCGGCCTGGTCGCGGTCGCGGCCACGCCGGGGATGGTGAGAAGCAGCGCATATGGCGGATCCGGCGCGGTCGGCTTGGATTTGGCTCCTGGATGGCGAGAGGTGGCGACTGCTGAGTGGACACGAGGATGAAGGGTGGCGAGATGAGCATTAACCCCGTTCGTGCTGGTATACAGTCTTTCCTTCCCTTTTGTTGCCTCCCCTTCATTGCCTATGGAATGCGCTGATGACTGTGTCTGATCCTTAACCAACGAAATTGGTAGTACTACGTATTTTTAGTGCTCGACTACTAATCCCAAATCAGAATAATGGTCAATGATGCTTTGTAAATTTTGCAGTGGCCCGTACTTGCAGTGGCAAACACCAGCTGCTGGTGGACTTGAATCAGCACACAAGTAGCTCTGTGTAAGTTAAAGGAACTGTTGTTGTTATAAAAAAGTTATAAAAAATTAGATCGAGCTTGGGGCTACTGAACTTAAACTTAAGTCCTTTTGCTACAACATACATTAGAATATTTTTATTGGCCTTGCTAAAATATGTTTGTTCCTGCCGTTCATACATTAGAATATTTTTATTGGCCTTGCTAATTTTTCACAGTTTCATCCACACAAATTACTACTATTCTTTTGATGGAACAGCATGGCTCCTAGCCTAGATCATCATAGTGGATATCAATATCATAAAGAAATAGCAGACATTGTTATGAATAGCTCAAACAATAAATAGGACATTTTCTGAATGACTTCTTATTATCAGTTGTTATCACAGACTTGTTGCTCCCTTTCCCCGTCGAGAAGAACAATATCAGCAAGAACGCCGGAGCGGGTGAAATATTCTTTCAGCAACTTCTCATTCAAGGTAAACTATTATCTAAAAAATTCTCTGTTCCATTGCATAAGAGTTTTCTTTTCTGCATATTGTCTTTGATGACTGAATTGTCCTTTCCTTCTTTTTTTCTGTGATGTGCAGAACATCTCTCAGCTAGCATCCATGAACTACGACCTGATGACAAAGCACAACTTGGATCCTTTGCAGTCCTCAAAATAAACCTTGATATCAGAGCAGTAAAGGTAGGTAATAATGTTCCATTTCTGAATGTCGTAAGCTACAGGACTCGACATTAGTAGAACCTAGCTACACTATTCTTCAGTTTTTGTTAGTCAGGAACCGAATCTCACCAGTCACCACACCAGCAAGCTTTGACTGAATAATTGCAGTTTCTTCTGTAACATGTTGCCCAGTAAATGAGCACAATTAACAAAAACTAATGCGCGCCAAATCCGAATCACATGTAGTGGTGAGACGAAGTATTTATAGGGAAGCTTCTTCACATGAAGGATAGGTAAAATCAGATTGCTAATGCAATAGCTTGCATTGAGAGTCTGAGACTATGCATTATCAGAAGGTAGGATGGTATCCACCGTTGTAAACTCTGAGATAAATAAACATTTTTTGTATGAAGAATTTCTGTTACACAACCCTGACACCATATACTCAACTATCACCTTTGCTCTAATTAGAATTTTAAGTACTATGATGGAAATGCCATAACTCATTACAGTGAATCTGATTCTATATCCAGTTAGCAGATATAAAGTTACTCTCAGTGATTCTTCTCGGTGGCTGTTTATAGTGTAAATAATGTTTCTTTTCATGCTCTGTGATGTTCAAATTTGAGCTGGAAACCATTCTTCCATATTATGTAAATAATAACTGATCTATCAGAATGACTGAGAAGATGCACACATCATTATGTACTTCCGATAGTCACTAATATTGTTGTAACTTCTGAGCCAATTTTCAGTTTTCCCGTGCTGCATTCGCAACCCACAGGAGTACGAGGAACCCTGCTGCCCGCCGCCGCCGCGCCGATCGCCCACGCCCATCGTGCCACCGGCTTGGGAGGCAAGAGGCGTAGCGGACGGCCTAGACCGCCGCTGCTGGAGGCTGGGAAGCTGCAGTGCCGCAGATCGCCGATGGGTACGAATGAGGCCGGGGAGCGGTGACGGCATCGTGTGGGCCTAGCTGTGGTGGCAGCATGCGAAGCTGACAAGCGGTGAGGTACTTTGGTATATGGTTAGACCAAATTGAGGGTTTAGGTTATCTAGCTCAACAGAGTTTTTGGTGTGTTGTTTGCCAGGTATACAGGTATAGGAGAATGCTTTGATAATGAAAGTAATAGATTTATATTTCTGAGAAACAGTCTCAGTTATTAGATCTGAGAGTGCAAGAATTTTTTTTGGGTTTTTTCTGGGTTTAATCAGAAGCTATCCAGTGTCATTGTATCCTCGTAGGTCGTAACACACCAAAATATACCCTTATTTTGCTTAAATCTGAGCAGAGGGACTTCCATTATTATTATTTCCTCTTAGTAGGTTGGTTTTTGTTCACTAACTTCTTTTTTGATATTTGCGGCAGTGATGATCCCCATTGTATCATTATCAGCACAGCACCCACACAATTTCGTTTTCCTAGGATTGTTCACTAACTTCTTTTCTGATATTTGCAGCAGGTGCTTGATTTTTTTATTTATTTTTGGGCATATTTGTAAACCATTTTACTCACTGTGCATATACACCTAAAATTTATTATTTTCAGGCGCAATGGAGAGGACAAGTGGATGGCTTTATAATCTCGATATGCATTGTTATGCTGATCCGGTGGCATGACTGACGAAGAACAGTTTTGGCTCCTGATTTCTTCTTTGTTGTTCTTTCAGTGGATGGCCCTCGCATGTGCATTGATTCAGCCGTGTCGTCAGTAACTTTGTTGCTTAGGTAAACATGCGCACTGCTGTTTAGAGAACCCAAAAGATATGACAATTGGCCTTGTATCAATGAAATTAAGTACGCGCGATTATGGTTGCAGGCATTGAGGAAGGAGCCCTTGACGGTCTATGGTGATGGAAAGCAAACCAGGAGTTTCCAATATGTTTCTGATCTAGACATCTGGTAGGTCTATCTCTACGCAACATATATTGATGGCCAAAACACCGCGGCCACCACTAGAAACCAACAAGGTTAAGATGAGGGCGCATGAAACTTGGGAAATTTTTGGTGGCCTGCTTCTAGCTGCTTGGTTGCTCCCCTTACTGACAAAAAAGCTATATGGCCATGTAGTTCATTGGGAATGTGTTATTGAAATACCTTGATTGGTGCTGTAATGCAATTCTTTTTCCTGTATTTTTTCTTTGTTCTCTCAGTCCTTAGCTAAGTATTATGTATGCCTGCTTTGATGAGTTTCTTTGTTCAGACACAGAGGATGCCTATCCTGGTCTCAGAAACTACTAGAATAGAACAAAGAAACAGTTCTGGAGATGAAACAAGATGATCTGTTTTTATTTCATTCACCGTCAGGCTTGTTTCTTATGTCATATACAGTTCTTTGTCAACAACTAAAGTAGAAAAATGCAAATGTTTTCCATATCTACTACATCCTATACTGTGTAAAAGTTGAATTGTATACATGCTCAAATACAACTGTGTAAAAGTTGAACTATAGAAAAAAGTCATTGGTTGTTTTCATATGCATCCGTAAGAAAAGTCGTGGCGTTAGCACGGGTATTATACTAGTACTGTAGGTTTTCTTTTGCTGGTCTGTCCGTCCGCACTTGGTCCACCGTTTTTTTTGTTCGGTCTGGTTTTCTTTTCCGCATGTACGCTTCATCTTTTGCTCGATTGCTCATTAATTTTTTGAATTCTTTTTGTAAGTACCTCTGTTCGTATTTGTTTTGTCCTGTTTTTTTTATTCCTCGCGTTATCTGGTCTGTCCATTCGATAATTTTTTAGTATCTAGCAGTTCCTTTGTTCCGGTTTGTTCGGCCTATTTTTTCTGCATGTTATTTGGTCATAATCATTGGCAGGCAGGTTGATCATTGACACGTCCGCAACTAACACCATAAATACCAACTTTAATTAGCTATTAAAATTATATATTATTATGGAGTTTCAAAGAAAATCACAAAACTCGATATTTAACATAGATAATATGAAAAATAAAGTTACGATATATTTATCAGTAAATACTTTTGTGCTTTGCAACGAAAAAATCTATTAAGGTTGTATATTTTAATTTGATGCATACTTACACGATATGGTCATATTACTACAAACAAGGATTAACTTATATTATGGATGCATGATCGTCAAAATAGAGATTATAACTTTAAAATTTTACCTATAGAAAGAATAAAATATAAATAGATATATACAATTTCTGGCGTTATTTTTATAAATATTTGATAGTTTTTTCCGTTGCAACCCGCGAACAAATTTGCTAGTTATAATAAAGAAAAAAAATATATCCCAGCCCTCCCGTCCAGGTCCAGCCGTCAGGCCTAGGCAAGGCCACGCACGCGAGTCGTCGGCCACCTCCGTCCTCCGTGCACGCAGCTGCCGGGATTGCGTCATCCCAGGCCGCACCCCCTCGTGCCGGCCACTTCCATGCAGACGCCGCCAGGCACGAGCCCCCCCCCCCCCCCCCCCCCCCTGATTAGGGTTAAGATGCTGGTGGAGTTCGCTTGATTTTTTTCGATCTGACACTGCGATTTTCTGGAAGGTCAGTTGGACAATGCAGTCGCTTCAGCTTTGATGCATTCGTGCTTAGTAATCGCATCGAATCGATTAATATGTATTTGCGACAGCGTGATCTTAGACATGGCGGGGCTGAATATGTTTCAGATACAAACCATCCTTTTCGGATTTTCTGAACATACAACATTTAATTTATCTGAAATTTGCTTTGCTTTCGTCGACATGTTGCCATTGGCTAGAAGTTCTCTGTTACTGCCGTGGATATCGACCGCAGCTGCATACTGCCTTGGACCAGCGTCGTAAAAATTCCTTCTGTTGCTTGATTAAACCATGTTGTCTACAAATGACGATTTGTATGTATACGAATTGTTTGATGGTTATAGCTGGTCATCCTTGACTTAAGATTCTGCGCCTTCTTCCAATTTGATGAAATGCCTAACCCATTTGATGAAGTTTGCATCATGTTTGACTCTTGCTCTGCCACGTATGTAGTTGGTAGAAATGTTGGGTGTGGGAGGTGGGGATGGCATGCTGGAAAGGAAATGAGGATGAATTATTTTGCATAGTTGATCAGGGTAGGGTTCAGAAGTTTGTTACTTTTTTTATTGCTTCAGAGTTCATATTTATGATTATTAATAAATACTGGGATTCTTTCTTAATGAATAGTAGGATTCTTTTAAGCTTTCCATTCTTAAATTTTGAATAGCATGTACTACCATATATCATCACCAAAATATGGGCATGATTGTGTACTATTGGGCCTTCTATCATGTTATCGCAACCATACCCATTCTATCAATTTCAATTTTTATAATCAATCTTGGAATTTAGCGTGCCTGTTTGAATGCACATGCCACTCCTTACCTTACTCTGAAGTTCCATTGTGAGGTTGTGCCATACCATCCCTTTCATTTCGTGGTAATTGTCGTAACACCAGGTATACCTTCTCTATTCAGAGAGTGATTGGGATTTCAAGGAGTAAATTCTTCATCACTTCGTGCTGAATATAACCGAACTTACATGGCTATGGTGCCTAGTGACTTTTCATGTCATGGAGTTGTGGACAATGGCCCCAATGGATTTACCCAGGGTAGGCGTGAGGAAGCCAATAAACTTGGTCCATCATGGTATTTCAGTAGAAAGGAATTAGAGGAAAACTCTCCATCCAGAAGGGATGGCATTGATTGGAAGAAAGAGTCGAACCTTCGAAAGTCATTTTGCAAGTTTCTACAAGATTTGGGGAAGAAGCTTAAATTGTGAGATTTGAGACATTGATCTACTCTATATTGTTTGCTATCTCTGCATTTCACTTCTGAAACTCTCAGTACATGATTTAAAATGAAATGCTACTTAAATATTTCCATGATGTCGAAGTTTCTCAAAATATATCTGCTATATCAAATTTATTCTTTTGTTCATTTTACTTATGTGGATCTTCAATTGTTTCTGGGAATAATATATTTATCTTTTTCCCCATTAGTTAACTTTAGTTTTGACCAAAATGTTCATACTGTCATCAAGAAGAGAAATTTGTATTTCTATTGTTATATAATTAAATTTCGGGTACTTAGACAGTCTGGCATGTGAAAAATGGATTGAGGTGTTGCTTGTGTTTATTTTTGTGGACATGGTTGACCTTGGTTGTTGAATGCTAAAGTATGTCAATTTATTCAGTGGTTATAATCTTGATGCAAATTGCATTGCTCATGATAATCCTTCAGTTATTAACTTTTATCAAGTTTGCTGAAAAAAAATCCTTTAGCTCATCCTTTTATATCTCATAAAGCCCCCCTCATTTGTTTGCTGTTTTTAGGCCTCAACTGACGATTGCTACAGCTATGGTATTTTGTCATCGTTTTTACCTTCGCCAATCCCTTGCAAAAAATGATAGACGAGTAAGTGTCATTTGATGCTTGTTTTTCAATGGTTGGTAAAGTTTCTCTTCAGCTTGTAGGTTCGTAACTGTATTACCTTAGAAATTTGTACATTGATATAATTGCATTTTGCTATTAAATTTGGTTTAATTAAAAGATTTGCTTTTTCCATTTTTTGTGCCTGACTATTAATAGGATCTTCGTTGTTGATGAGAGATTGACAAACTCAATCTTCTCATTTGCTTTTGCATCTGTGTTTGAATACGAATTCTTCATATCGTGTCGTTATGCATTTTGTTTCTAGAGATAGAATATGTGCCAATACTTTTAAATCTAATATCCATACAGATAATCGCCACAGTTTGTATGTTCTTAGCTGGAAAAGTTGAGGAAACACCCATACCTTTGAAAGATGTCATCCTGATTTCTTACGAGTTTATTCATAAGAAGGATCCTACGGCTGGTCAGAGAATCAAGCAGCAGAAGGTAATGGATTACATTATCTTTTATTTTGTTTCAGAAGTCCTGACACTACCTAGTTTGCCCTGCATGATTGTTATACTGTTGAACTAATATTGTTTCATACACTTTACTTGGGAACTTTTCTTGAATACTTTACTTTGGAACTAGTATGTGTTTAAGTATAAATTTGTAACTCATTGCGTCATACACTACTATAATGTAGTTATATTATTGTATAGCTACTTTTGCAAGTAAATGTTATATCTTTGTTCCATTTTAGTATGTAGGTTCAAATCTCACTCCTAAATCTCAATGAAAGCAGTTGAAATTGAAATCTACTTTTGTCATGGGTTGAGGTGCACATGCTACTAGATTAACAATTTATGATGCTTAATAAACATTTGCTTATAAAATGATGGTCATCAATAGCTGCCATTGCATGCTTCCATTATCTAATCCTGGAAACGATTTTTATGCTCCTTTGTGTTGAGCATGAACATTGTGATAGTGCTGTCATTTTGCTCTTCTTCTAAATCTGCATAGATTTTATTTTCTGCATGCACTAATTCATATTTGACTCAAAAAGCAAATGTAAGGGTTATTTCAACTGAGAGTAGTGCTTACTTTTGCCTCTTGCAGGAATTATTTGATAAACAAAAAGAGCTTATTTTACTTGGGGAGCGAGTTGTACTTGTAACACTTGAGTTTGACCTGAATATTCATCATGCTTACAAGCCCTTGGTTGAAGCAATAAGGAGATTCAATGTTGGTGATATAAATAATTTTCCTCAGGTTGCCTGGAGTTTTGTAAATGATGGGTATGCTAGTGCTACCCTAACTGTCCTTTCAAATTTTAGTCCCCAGTTGTCTACTTCGCTTAATGCTGTGCACTGTACAGGCTGAGTAGTACTTCGCTTTGCCTGCAATTCGAGCCTCATCAAATTGCAGCAGGTGTTATCTTTTTGGCTGCTAAGTTTCTCAAAGTGAAGCTCCCTTCTGATGGTGATAAGGTCTGGTGGCAGGAATTTGATGTCACGCTACAACAGCTTGAAGGTTGGTCCTTGTTTTCAAAGTCAGTGATGAAATCGTTTCAGTTGCTCTATTTTGTTATTCATTCTGCATAGTGCATACGTTTTGACTGTTATTGATTGAATTATTACCATGTGTCTGGTGTGTCAAATTGATTTTGTTCCTGTGAAACTCCTGGTTTTGAAGTATTGAATACACATCATAGGTACTACTGGTTTTGGTTTTATCATGAGTCATAATAAGGGCCTCTAGCTGAGTTGGTTAGGTGGCTTGAGTAGCACTCCTCAAATCCTGTATTTTACTCCTCGTGGGAGCGAATTTTTAGGTTAAGGGTTAAACAAATATCCTCGTCTGTCCTATGCCAAAGCACAAGTCTAAGGCGCAGCCCCGGTCGTGGTCGTTCTCACATGGGAATGGGATACGGTGCTGCTGTGGGCAGGGTTTTGGGGGTTTTCTCGACCCACGTGAGAAGGTCTTCTCCTTGATGCAATGCCTAGGGGCTATCTTACCCCCCTGCAGGTTGAGTTTTTTTTGTAATATCTTATGTTTGACCAAGTTTATAGAGAAGATTATCAGCATTTATGATACCAAATAGATTTACTATAGAAACATATTTCATTATGAATCTAATAGTATTTATTTGGTATCGTAAATATTGTTTTTTTTCGTATAAACTTAGTCGAACTTAAGATTGTTTGACTTAGGAGAAATCCACTCTTAGTTCGACGGAGGTTACTTCACTTGATAACTATGTGCCTTCTTTCTTTACTTCTAGCAGTTATTGACATACTGCAGCTCCACTGGACTTGTATTCAGGCTAGAGTAGGATGGCATTTTTCTCCACTGCATTAGCTTATTATATCCTAGTACAAGGTTTGTTTTTTGTCATCGTTTTTTTGAAGATGGAAATACATTTTATGCCATAGTTGACTGTCTTAACTTTTTCATACCTTAATCCATTGTACAATTTAATTTTCATAAATTACATGTTGGCCATTTTATTTAAATGCCAGCATGCTCGAACCAATTCATTTTTCTGTTGCATAGGAAAGTAGGATATACTTAATAACTTAAAGATCTAATAAAAACATTTAGTGCATATTGTTATTTGGCCTAAAGAGGGTGGCCATTGGTCAAATTTGAGATTTGCATTAGGCAATGTTGTGAACATGCTATGATAATGTTCTGCCCATGGAGTTTGATTTTCCCTCTTGTGAAATGATCTTGTTCCAGTTGGATATACAGTTGCTATGTGTCTTTCTCTTGCAATATTAGTATATTGCTGCCTTTCTTAGGTATATTTAAGTTGTCAATGAATGGGATTTTGATGGTGCACACATGTTTTTTCATTAATAGTTACCTTATTAGAGAGCTACACAATACCTTTGGAAGAGCACTATTTCACATGGAATTAGTAACTGGTTTAATTTTTTCTAAAAATAAGGAATATCTTCTAATCCTTACTGGTGATTTGTCACATAAAACATTGTGGTAAAGAGGACGACCAGACTGGAAGTCCCAGCTACCTTACAGCTGTTAGAATCAGTAATTTAGTACCCTCTGTCCTCGTGGAAGCTGGTCTCTACTCACTATGTATTGTTTAGTGTTGACTGGGCAGTGCATGGAAATTCTTATTTGTTGTCATAATTATTATTTATTAGTTTATTATAACAATGTGGTCCCTTATTGCAGATTTTAGCAACCAAATGTTGGAGTTGTATCAGCAAAACCATACAACGCAGGCACAACCATCACATGGAGGTGAAGCCAAAGGTAGCTCTGCTGGTGTGCGTAATAAACATTCATCTGTAAAACCTGAAGAAAACTCCAAGGAACCATCTGCTCATGGACGTCATCAAGTATCCAGACTGTCAAATTTGCAGCATTCTTCCTCAACAGGTGCTCCAGGTCACCATGATGTTGGGCACTCAAATTCAGACAAGCATTTTTCTGGCCACAAAATGCTTCAAAATGACAATGGTGGCAGCAAAGTAAAGAACAGGAGTGGAACTAAATCGGATGCTTGTGTGGACAGATTGCACCATGACAAAAGGTCCTCGCCTGGACATCATTATTCCAAGGCCAGCTATGAGTCTCATAATCTAGCGGAAGAACATAAACCACATCGATCACATGATAATTCCAATGAAACAAGAGATAGTGTTGGTGACAAAGAAGCTCCTGGGCTGTCAACCTTGAGAACAGATGTGGTGCATAAAAGTGACAAGGATAAGGTAAAAGCAGCTTTGGAGAAGCAAAGCAAATCTGAAGGTGGTGTTTCAACAAAGATAAATGTGATGGACGATGGTGATCTACTTGATAGAGGGCTGGAACATGGTGTTAAACTGGCTGTTGAGGATGAGAAGGTTGAGCAGGATAAGAGGCAGAACTTGTCCCATGGTAGCATGCCTCCTGCTGATCTTCAAAACACTAACCAAGCAATGGAGAACGGTCACCATGTCAAGCAGGCTGTACCAACAACTGCTGAAGACATGGGCTTTCCGGACAGTAAAGAACATCATCCTCCACCATTTCATAGGCAAACTGATGTTCCTGAGCACAAGGCACAGCAGCTTGATCACATGTTGAAGCACCAAAAGGGCCAGGATCATTCTCAGATTGTATGAAGACCTGAGCAGGATGAAAAAGACTACAAAAGGCTCAAGCTTCAATGTTTACATGATTTTGGATGGGTTTGATGGAAACTGGTGAACTACATGCAATTCGGTATGGAATTCATTGTATGGTGACCGATGCTGTCGATGAGCATGTATCTTCTTCACTGCTGCCTGAGGATGCTGGAGTCGCACAAAATTGCTGACTGTGCAACATCTAAGATGAGTCGATGGTGATGTGTCCCACAAACGACACAACTGATTGCACTTTACAGTATGAGGAATGTTGCGCTACCAGTTTGTTAATGTTCCAACAAGCATTGACATATATGAATGAAACATGCTCACGCTTCTGCCTTCTGGTAATAGTTGCATTTCTGCATTTCATTTTCTACATGTGATGTTTGCCGACGCGAAGAGGGCGACGGGCCAGCTATTTTAGAACGTGTGTTTAGCTTCTTTATTAATTTTTCTGGGCCGGTAATGTGCCAGTTGTTGGGTAATAAAGGCCCAACGTTGTCTTCGTGTGGTCGCCCCTGAACAGCCTGCTGTGTGTGGTCGCCGCTTGAACGGCCTGCTGAGCATCCAATCTAAGCTGTGAGCACGAACTGAAAAAGATTAACTCATCGTTTCCTAGTTAGGGCTTATACGACTTTATTTAGTAGTCAATGAAAATAACAATGTTTACTAACCCCTCTGCTCCAAATAATTTGTAGTCACTAATTTCTTTTTAAATTATCTGGAATCCCTGTAGAAACGCGCGCAGTATTCTCCTAGTTCTTAATACAGTGATGTACGCATAGCTCTCCTGCGTATTCTAAAAAAAGAATTGGTTTGGACTGCTATATTTGAAAGTTATATAGGGCTGTATTGACATGTAATTCGCTTTACAAATGCTGTTCCATTGAATATATAATGTATTTTCTATAAACGAAGAAAATATACAATATTTGATAGTTTACTTATTAAGTTCCATGCAACATTATGTTTAGATATGTCTACATGTTGGAAGAGTTCATTAATCGTTATGATTAGATATGTCTACTTGGTGAAAACCTTTTCTTGGAAGAATCGAAGGAACTTAATTACATTGCATAATTTAATGGATAGAGCGAGAAAGGAATTTTGTCAACACTATGTTTACATATGCATACTTGTCAAACTTTTCTAATTTTGGTTAAGTATTTCACAGAAACAGTAGAGTAGCAACTATTCTCTCCGTTGCAAATTATAAGATGTTTTGACTTTTTTTTTAGATATATAGCTTTTGCTATGCATTTAGATATACACTGTTTCTAGATACATAGTAAAACAATGTATCTTAAAAAGCTAAAATATCTTATAATTTGAAATGGGGGAGTACAAGTTAAAATGAACACATTATCAACACATATTTTATAAAAAAAGAATAGAACTAGGCCTAGGTTCATACCTAAAATTTTAACGTTTCTTTATACCTTACTAGAGAAAGTTAAAATTCGAAGTGAAATATAATTTTAAAAGTCTATAAGAAAATGATAGAATTGAAGCCAAGTCTATAGTTCTAAAGGTTTGATTTAGAACAAAGTTATGTTATAAATAGAGGAAGTTATAAGTATATAACGTTTTTTTCCATAGGCGATGGATTTAGGCAAGCGAAGATCTCAAGTGACACATTAATAAAGATTAAAACAAGATAAAAAATCCAAGACACAACAAACGTGGAAAGCTAAAACTTAAATAGTTTGATTGAAATTGGACAAATCCTCTCGACAAATGCATGGCTCCGTGCTATATATAGTAGCTAAAAAAAGTCGTTGGCAAAGCCAAAGAAAAAAAAGGCTTTCGCTGGGGGCAAAAGAGAAATGGGCATGCTAGAACTGCTATAGTGTGATGTCAGGTAGAGTCAGAGCAGGAGAGAGCCCTCCCAAATGAGGCAAAATCCTCATCTCTGATTTTCACTTGCACTCCTTATATATTCCTTTGCTCGATTAGTTCTTGTCCCATGGATCATAAATGTTAGGGCTAGCTCCATACTCTAGATGCCATGATATATGGCCTATTTGGAGAGCTTCACTAAGGTTGTGTTTAGTTTCTCATGGAATGCAAAATGCCAACTACTTTGGAATGATGAAATGCAAAATGCCAAAATTTTTATGAGTGTGTTTAGTTCCATCCAAAATACCAAATTTTTCATGAGGTGGGTGAGAGCTTTTTGGCTTTTTTTTTTGCCTCTTGAGGCCAAAATCCAAAATGGAGAATGGATACCTTTTTGCCAAAAATTTTGCATGGTGTTTAGTTTCATTCTGCAAAATGATGGACCAAAACCTAAATTTTTTTGGGTGAAATGGGGAACTAAACACACCCTAACTCTAAATAAAAAAACAGGTCAACTTCACCAACTCTAAGCCAAACGCTTCAAGTTCACAAAACCTAGATCCAAAAAATTTATAGATGAGTCAGATCCATGAATTTCATGAAAATCCTCAAAGGTTCTAAAAGCCTTAAAGAAACACTTGTTTTAGATCTCCCGAACAAGCCCTTACAGCTTTACTCCTTTACACTCCCCTATCCTTAAATAAGGGCCCATTTGGTGTGGCTTCTAGGGACTCGGCCTTCTAGAACACTGTAGAGTACTATTTAGTATTTTAAATAAACTATAGCACGGGGAAAACGTCTCCGGCCCACCCAAAATGACCTAAGAACAGAGGAGCCAAAGAAGCTATATTTGGGGCTTCTCCTAACTCCGCTATAGCACTGTTAGAGTACCGCTATAGTATCGGAGCCGGAACTAGGAGGAACCCCTCCAAATGGGGTCTAGAAATATGAACAAGTCCAGTAAATCGCCTATCCCTCTATTCTTTAGATATCTCCTAAATTTACCATTATCTCTCTTAAAAAAAGAAGAGACCTCTACCTCTCCTATATCGCTAGGTCCCACCTTCTGCCAGTTTCTACCGATGCCCACTCGACCACTAGCCACCGATCGTCGCCCATGCTTGTTCACTGGCCGCAGTGCCCAACCAACACGCTGGGTCGCCACCCGTCGTCTGCGCCAGTCTGCCGGCCGCAACACCCAACCACCATGCCATCACTCACGACTCAAGGAGACCGAGAGAGAGAGAGAGAGTGAGAGTGAGAGTGAGAGAAAGAAGAACAAAGATAGTGACCATGGCATATGGACCCTACTCATGAGGGCAAAAAAAAAAGAAGAGGTCTCCCTAGCGTATGGACCCTAGCGCAAATGTCCCTAGTCCAAAAATTGTTTTTTTGGGAAAAACAAAAATTTCTTTTAAGAGATCTCATATAGAAGGGAATTGTCGGCACCCAGACATCCGATGGGATAGGATTCCATCGGACGGTACCGAACAACCCAGAAGAAACACGCCGTACTCCCACCGTATCGCAGTTCTTCCCAGTCTGCCTTGTCCCACCACGTGCGCATACCCCACCCCCATCCGTCTCGCCCCGCTGCTCCTTCCCCTTAACCCCTCCTCTCTCTCCGCGCGGACAGGACCCGGGAGCCTGAATGAGGACAAATACGCCCCGTCTATAGGACCCTAGCTCACCGCACCCTTTCCCCAGTGCCGGGCCGTGCCCCTTTGAACATACCTCTGAAACATAAAACTTTTGCAACATGAAACACTTGAATGCAACATACATTTGAAGCAAATGAAACATTTAGAACATACACATGCAATATGTGCATGAAACATATGCAATATAAAGATAAAACACTTGCAACTTACAACATGCAACATGAAAACACTTATTGCAACATAAGACTGAAACATCTGAAACATTTTGAACATACTCTTGCAGCATATGTGTGAAACATATGCAACATTCAAATAAGCACACTTTCAACATACGTCTGAAAAAGCAGATGAAACATTTGGATCAGACGCTTGCAACATACGTGTACAACCATTGCAACATGTACAGCATCGTAATCTATTTTTAGAACATCTATATGAAACACTTGCAAAATACCTCTAAAACATCTGAAACAAATGAAACATACTCTTGCAATATGCGCTTTCAACGCAACATCTCCTTGCTGCTCGAGGGCAGAATGGAGACTCGTTGGTGTGTGGTGTTCACCAGAGGCAGTAGCCCGACGGCGCTTGTAGGCGGCGGTAGTCGCTGGACGTCATGGAAGGGAGGCAATGGCTGCACGAGCGCACGGGGAGGCCGCGGCAGCGCGACTTGGATAGAGCAGCAGCGCACCGCGCCTAGCAAGGCTAGTAGCCGAGCGCCATGCCTGGCAAGGCTAGCGGCCGAGTGGTGCGCCTTGGAGGGCCAATGGCCATGCGCTCGGAGGCGGCAGACGAGCAAATAAGAGCGATAGGAAGAAGAACGAGTGAATAGGAATAAGTGGTTGAACAATTTTTTTTTTGAGAAATGAAGGAGCATGGGTTGTTGGGCTGGCGTCGTGGCCCATCTATGGAGCGTCCGGGCGGACCGACGCCCGGTTCATAACATTACCACATATAGAACTGCCTTTTTTGTGAAAAATAAAATTTGTTTTTAAGAGCAAGTATAATAATGAGCTTTAAGCAGGCTGAATGCTGAGATGGAGGAGAGAGAGGAGAAACGGGCTGTAAGCTTACAGCCGGCTTAGACACAAGAACCAAGAAACTCCGTGAGAGAGACATGTGGGCCATATATTAATTGTGAAGATATAATCACTGTATGAGTGCAGTGAGAGAGAGTAGGCTGTAAGGATTCATACAGTCAACAGTCGACTGTATTATTAGCCTTGTTGGTTAGTACAAAAGAAGGGATAGAAGATCCGATCCAGATGCTCTTATTCGGTCATTAATCGAGTGATTAATGTAGCCCTAGGCACTGAAGGCATCTGAAAAATCGCCAACAGCTAATTAAATCTGCACCTTTTCGAGCATCTTCCCCTTCAGTTAGGCGGCTCCGCTCCGGCTGCTGTACCGAGGAGAGGCGGGAGCTGAATTCGGAGACAGCCATACGAAATAAGGCAGCGGCTGTTCGTGCACGCATTGTTCATCCACGAGCCTACTGTTCATCCAGCGAGCCCCGGCCGTGAACGAACAAGAGGAAGCCAACGACGGCGACGAGACGGAAATCTGGCCGGAGCTGCGATTCCCCTGTCGTGTTTCGCCAGAAGTGCCGGTTCCATCGACAGGCATCGATGGCTTGCGCTGAGGCGACAATTCAGAGCGCTGCTACTGAGCAGTGCCCGGTTCCATGACTTGGCGTTCGGACAGAGAGTTCAGTACAAGGGGGTATCTACTCTACGAGATGCCAGTTCAAATCAGCAACCAATTGTATTGTGTGGGGATTTTGTTAGTCTCAGGAGCCCTCAAACAGTAGGGTTTCAATTCCACAGTAATAAAATGGTTAGTGATCCTGTAAAACTCCTGCATTCCAACGAGCCTGTCAACGGCAATGCCATCTAGCACTCTAGCTTTGCTTTAATGCAATCTTTCAACCATTGCAATCTGAATTTTGAGCTGAATGTTGTAGTAGTACCACATATGCTCTCTCAATCTTTCTTGCCCAGACGTTTGAACGAAACGTAGCAAATGTGGTGGTACCGGGCGCCGGGCGGAGTACCAGTCCGGCACTCTAGCAGGGCATCCCACGCGCTTTTCACCTGACGATTTGACCCGACACGACGACGCCGTGGAGCTTTCGCGCGTGGGGGTGAGCACTGAGAGCAGAGCAGACAAGCGAGAGCACAGGCGAGCCACGCTCGAAAAGGAACTGGTTGGTTTTCCCTTTGCTGCTGGGCTGTGGAAGCGTAGCCGCAACGGATTTATTTAAGCCGCCGGCTTCCCACAAGACAAATCAGAAGCCAAATTATTTTTTTTATCACATCAGAAGCCAAATTATGGCAGTGCAGGTTGACGAAATAGATTTTGTACCTTGATGATATAAATAAATTACGGTAAAAAATATGTCATCAATCCTGCAGGCCGTTAAGGGCTGTGGTCAATCAAATGAAAAATCAAGTGAGGATTCTCTGTTGTGACCTAAAAAAAATAGAACAGGTAAAAGCTTCTGGCGCATCGAAAATAGACAGTGAAGACGGAAGAGAGAGAAGGTACAACTGAAAGCCTCTGTGGTCTTGCATTGCATGCACACAGACGTGTACGTTCTGTTTGGGCTTCAACTGAAAAGGAAATTATATGTATTTGTGTGTTTAAAGCTGTTTAAAATTAGATTCTACGTGAGAATAATCGAGAACCTCACTCAAACTTCTCGATTTTCTGAGAATCGGGTGGCAAAAAAAAGAGTTTCAACTAGCATCGATTTTTTTATACAGTGTGGCCTTCCACTCGTGTTTTCTCCTAGAGGATTTTCTATTTTCTGCCATTGCTCCTCCACTCCGCTCCCCAGTATGCCCCTCCGCCCCGCCACAACGAGGGAGGAAGAGACATCAGACGAGTGGCTTGGCAAGGCAGCTAGAGCTGCCTGCGGCCAGTGGAGGGGGGAAAGGGCTTATGGGGTAGGACAATAGGCATTGAGATCAGTGGGTGACGATCGTTGAGAGCACCAAGTACGAGCATGAGCACCTGTGTTGAGGGTTCATAATTTCGCCCGGTTTTCACCGAAAATCAGTGATTTTCACTCCTACCGGTCACCTCCAGTAAATACACATACCGACAATTTCAATTCCATTTTGTTTAGTTTTTTCAAATCTTAGCTAAAATTTCATGAAGATTCAAAATATGATTGAAATTTCATTCAATTTCGATTGATTTTCGTGATTTCGTTTGTATATACCCGTCCAATTGGCTATCTGTGTCTCAACCAGTAGGGTGAACTCTTGAAAACGGGTCACAACTTAATGTCTCCCTATAATTTATCACTTCCTCTGTATTTCAGGTGCCTGAATTTTTAGATGATTTCAGACAACACTCTTGTACCATCAACTAGCACAAGTAAATTGTTACTTTTGTGATGCCATTGTTATTTATCTCTATGTCTTAACATATTTAATTTTTGTCCTTATCTGCCTATAGAAATATTTGTTAATTATTAATTGTCTTTGTGTCAATACAAATAAGATTTTATCGGTTTTGTCTAATTGGTTTTTTATTCTCGGTGTCGAAAAATGCAGATTACACCTACAGAAATTGCAATGATTGAAATCTATGATGTTGGTATAAAATATATACAATAACCGTCGTCTGAAAAAAAAACTAAAATAGCAAGTCCCTTTTACTTTCATATAAACTTTTATCACTTTTTTTTTCAGAAAGTTGTTAAAGACAAAGTGTAAAGCTTCTTCCCCCGCGCTTCTTGACCCCCTCGTCGAATATATGCTCCGACCAGCTGTTCCACTTCCACACACACGTCACACGCCTCTTCCTCCTTCCACCTCGCCTTGTCCATCGGCTTCCTTCCCCGTGCTGCCCCATGGCCCACCCTTCACCGTCGCCGTCCGGCAGCAGCAGCCGCCGCCGCCTGTCGGAGGTCCTGGGTGAGCAGCAGGAGCCATTCTCCCTCGACCTCTATCTCCTCGAGAGAGGCTGCTCCCCGGCCTTCCTCGACGCCACCGCGTGTGGCGGCGGCGCCTGCTCGACGTGCTGGCCCAAGACCAGAGGCACCGGCCGGACGCTGAGGCGGCCGGCGAGGAACAAGAAGGGATCCCGTCGGAGCGGCGTGCTAAGGATGCTGCTCTCCAAGATTCTCAGCGGCACGTCGACGGCGCCTGCGGCGACGAAGGACCGGCAGCAGCGGGCCGCCATCGGGTGCCGCCGCGTCGTCGCCGAAAAGCAGAGGACGCCGGACAGCCTCGAGCTCGCTCTTCATCCCGCTTCCCCCGGAGCCGGAGCCGGAGCCGTCGAAGCGCACATGGAGGACGACGGGGAGCAGGAAGACGACGACGACGAGGACGAGTCCTCGAAGAAGCAGCTCAGCCCTGTGTACGGCTGGAGCAGCGCCTGTTCGAGCACTCGCCGCCACCGCCGCACGCGCCGAGTACGTAAGCAAGCACCCCAGCCATCTCTCTTTGTCACCCGCCATTATCGAATTGAGCTCGTACAAGCTGCCAAAGTCTGACGCGCCATTAATCGAAACCACCGTCCACCGCAGAAGCCCTGGCCATCTTCGGCGAGCTCGTTGAGTCCGCCTACACACCCAACACGCTGCTGGACGACGTCCTCGCCATCGCCAGAGACCGAAGCAGCAGCACCCAGTCCAAAGACGGCCGGCGCCGCCGCAGCAGCACCGACAGCGCAACGCCGCCGCCGATGCCGCGGGCCATGAGGAGGAAGAAGAAGAAGCACGCGCGTCGGAAGGAGGACGTGGCGTTGGAGAAAGACCTCGCCAGGTTGACTAGCCTCGTAGCCTCGGAGATGGCCGGGGCAAGCGTCCGCGCAGAGGACCTGCGGCCGTCGGTGGAGGAAGTGGGCGCGGTCATCGCGGCGGCCGTGCTGGAGGCGCTGACGGAGGAGACGGCGGCGGAGCTGATGGGGATGGACCGCGGTTGTGCGGTTGACACGACGACACGGTGGTGCCGACGATGCTGACCTCCGTTGTTGGGTTTTCTGGTGTGTGATGTGCGTATCTGATCGATCAACGTGTTCGTGCGTGTGCGTACGTACATATATTATATGGTTGATAGTGGTTTCTTGGTTGCGGTGTGTAGTTTGTGCTGATAGCTTGACAGTCTACTGGCTAGTATCTCTGTTTGTTAGGTTAGCATGGGAGCATGCTGAAACAGAGCTTGTACATGGGTTCATTAACATGGTGTCGTTGAAAAATAACAGCAATTAATATACCAACCATGCATATGACTCACACATCAACATTATCATTGATCATGTGTTTCTTTTTTGTCAAGATTATATTAAACTCCCTTCGTTCGTCCCTTTTAAAACTGTGGTTCTCACCTCCCAAGAATCAAATGAATTCAACTTCAATAATGACTCCCAAGAATCAAATGAATTCAACTTCGATAATGATAGGATGAGAACGTTCATCCGCCCAGACGTGTTCCCTCAAAAAAAAAAACTCCCCACATGTTGTCGTCCATTTGTCCCACACCACCTCTCGTCGCGCGTCCCATCCTATGCCGTGCCGCGCCCACTCCACCGCCGCCATCCCGCGCCGTGCCCCACTCTGGCCCGCCGCCGCCGCCATCTACCGTCACGCCCCCATCCCCCGCCGTGCCTCCCCCTCCCCCGCCGCGCCATACCGTGCCCTGTCCTACGCCGCGCCTAGGCCAGGCGCCTAGGAGAGGGGGTCGTCGCTGGCTAGGCCCAGGCCCCACGCAGTTGGTCGCTGTCAGGCCGCGCCACCATCCTCGGTGGTCGGCTGGCCGGAAACCGGTCGTTCCCCCGCTCTATGCTGCGTCATACGGAAGAAGAAGGGTGAAAAACATATGTTGTAAGCCTATGTTTCAAATGTTTCATAGGTATATTGCAATTGTTTCATGTAGATGTTGCAAAAGTAGATTAGGATGTTGCATATGTTGCAATGGTTGTACACATATGTTGCGAGATTCTGTCACAATGTTTCATCTGTTTTTTCAGATGTATGCTGCAAATGTGTTTATCTAGATGTTCCATATATTTTCACACATACGTTGCAAGTGTTTTATCTGGATGTTACACTATGTTTTACAATGGTTTTCAGGTATTTTTGCAAGTGTTTCAGATACATGTTCCAAGCGTTTCATCTGGCTTTAGACATATATCACAGGCGAGCGCACGAGCGAGCTCCGCCCTGCTGCCACTGCGTCGAGCTCGTCAGAGAAGGGGGCGGAGGGATCATGTGGGGAAGCAGGCACATGATCAAGCTCATGACCCGTGCGGAAGGTCACGGTTGGGGAAAAGAGATAAAGAGAGAGAAGAAAAAGAACAATATAAAAAATTTGACAAATAGGTTCCACTTATCACTTATCAGTAGTTGATCCCCACTTTTGATTTCTCTATACCAAACAGAAAACGGGTTTAGTTTCATCACACCTCAACTGAACAAAAAAAAAATAGAGTCATTCCGTCCCACGAAACAGAGACGGGAGCGTTCATTCCACAACTCCCAGCCAAATGCTACCTTTGAAAATGAACATAGAGATCGAGTACGTGGAGCTCCGATCCTTTAGCCTTAGATGTTTGATTTGTACTCAACAACTCATAAGATGTACTCTATCCGTGAGCGACAACTCCAATTTTGCATTTTTCTTCACTTCCAATTATAAAGCGTCCGTGCAACATTGAATAGGCATCCACCACAGGTGCACGTGCGTACAGCGGCAGGACGACCCAGCGACAGCGCGTACTCGTCAGCCAAGGCCCGTACTTGTACTTGCTGGTCGCCCCTTGATCGATCCGTGACTGGAGAGAGGGATCGGCCACGCGACGAGCTTAGCTGTGCGACGCCTAGCCTGTGCAGTCCAGCCACCGGAGGCTACGTTCGACTGTGCTGATAAGCCAGTTGAAAAATACCGTTAGCTAATTTGTTGTGAAAGAAAAGTACTGTTTCGACTAAAAAAATAAGTTGAAAAATACGGATTATAAACCGGATAAACAGGACCATCTGCTCCGTTATAAAGTAGGAGTACTAGCAGTAGTCCTGTTCCGTTCCGTTGCGTGCACCCTGACGGACGGACACAGCATCTCCACCGAGAGCGACGCCGGAGCTACCGGGTAAACTTAATTCGGAGGTACACTTTGTTTTTCTCTCTGCCCTTTGTGAGAACGAAAGAAATAAAGCTAGAAGAGGATCGACGATGCCCTCACCAATCACGTATTACAGGTGTTGTTGCCCAGGCGTGTCCAGTTTTGGTTTACGTGGAAAAAATGGAGATGGACGAGCAGAACCGTGCCCGTGCGGCAGGTAGACCATCGTTATCGTCATACATCCCTCGCTGTAGCTCTAGCTGTATCGTGCACGGCGCTGTCGTCTCTCGCCGTCGCCGGCCGACCTTCTCAAAATCGTCATCGTTCCTCTTCCAGTCAGCCGCATCACCTTGTTTTTTTACCTTTGAAACGCTGTGGCCGCGTCTTCTCGTGGGAGTCTCGCATCCTACACTCAGAATGATGACTTGACGGGGGAAAAAAACTAATAACGTAACTAAGATGTCGGGTCAGGGGTGCACGCGGGCGGTAGAATTCAGGGTTAGCCGATCGATGGCCCGATAAGGAAACGAAACAAATAGGAAAAGGTCCGTGTGGCTCACAACCTCAGCCCATCAAGTACCCGCTAGCCCAACACATTGAGCTCCCTCGTTCGCCTCCTCATTTACAAAAACCGTTTTTTATCCTTAACTAGCAAATATACCCGTACGTTGCAATGGGAGAAAAAACTATCGATGAGAAACAATGACGAAAATGATACATATGTATTGATGTTTTTATCCTCTTGCAAAGCATAGAAATATTTAGGTGTTAATATCGCATAAACTTTTATTTTTATATACTATCTATGTATGCTATAGTGAAATATCAAGTTTCGTAAGTTTTTAATAAAGACCCATAAAAATACATAATTTTAATTTATCATTGCATGCCATCAGGCTCTATCCCTTTCTCTCTTGGGTTCTTTAGCATCGTTGATTGGATTCTGTATCACCGCTAGACACGGTTGTTCTAACTCATACAAGCACGAGTCATGAGTCTAAATCACATACGAGAACAAAGGGCGTAATATGAGATACGAAGGATGTCACCCAATATGTTATGAAATCGGAATCGATCATCGCTAGACACAAATTGTTCTACCTTGTATAGTCAAGAGTTACGAGTCTATGTCACATATCAGACATAAAAGGACGTAAGTACATTTTGGAAAAAAAATCTATTCTTCGGATAGGTAGGGAAGGGTGAACGAAAAATAAAATTAATTTTTTTGGGTATAAAAGATAAAGATATATTATAGTTATGAATATAAATCCACAGCCACATCCTCATGACTAGGAGGCGGTAGGGAATTCTTTTCTCATTTTCCTATCGACTCCTTCCATCATCCGCATGCTCCTATGATTGAGGGGATGGTTACTGAATCCATC
This sequence comes from Saccharum spontaneum, assembly GCA_022457205.1. NCBI lineage: Eukaryota > Viridiplantae > Streptophyta > Magnoliopsida > Poales > Poaceae > Saccharum > Saccharum spontaneum. Next base: position 21,299,453 of record CM039607.1, on the reverse strand, counting down.
TTTTTGCCGTGTGCAATCGAGTCCTTGTATCTCTCAGGTCCTTGCTATGCGATGCCTGCACATGTTCGGATTTGTTTAGACTCGGTGCAGCACATCAGCAATGTATAGACATGGGATATATTTTTTCCTATTTAGATTAAGATTCCTATTCACCTAAAATCAGAGAGATCTAATTGGATAAGGATTCCTAGCTATATAAAGAGAAGGGCGATAGGTAGTTTTCGACATTCACAAAGTTAGTTAAGAGATGGTCGGACAAAAAATAGGTGTAGAGAAATTTTGCCTCTTTATTATTACTAGCAACGGTGCCCGTGCGTTGCATCGGGTGAGAAAAAACCTATTTAACGTTAAAACAAAATGATAATGTTCCATTTCTACTTAATTTTTTGTACACTTCCCATTAGACTAATAAAGTATAGTTTATTTTATAATAATCATGACATCTAAGGAGTACGCTATAAGTTAATATTGGCAATAATACGATAATGTCATGTTAAGTTTGTTTCAAATTTAAAATATAATCTTGATAGATATTTTTTCTTTCGTTGTAAGGCATAAAAATATTTAGTCATAAATATATCATAACTTTAATTTTCATAATACTATCATTGTGATGGTAGACTTACATTTCTAGGTACCTGATTTTTATTGAAGACCTATAAAAGTATGTAATTCTATCTGATCAATGTCACACCCGGTTCTCTAAAGAACAAAACCAGGCTAATCATATGTGTGCCCAGGAAGTCCACACATATGTCAGAATGAAAAAGTATTAGAAACAATGTCATTATATAACGTATACATAACTATATTAACACTTACATCAGAGTATCGCGGAACGGTGACTAAACTTCAGGCTCCATTCTTCTCAGGGACGGCTGACTGGGGGTAACATATGCCTAGCACTTCTACTAGTCTTCTGGAAACTCCACTACACATTTGTCCTTCCGAGTAGCATCTTACTACACACTGGAGTGTGGGGGAAATAGCAAGAGTGAGTCCATGTCGAACTCAACAAGTATAACACAGGGTTCATGAGGCACAAAAGGCTAGACACTGTTTGACTGCGTTTAGCTTTTAATCATCATATAATTAGCAATTGAGTAGCATCAAGGTATTCCAATTCCCATTAATGAACCAATGATCAATTGTAACACGGATAATGAATAGCATTAACATGAGCATAATAATAACAACAATAATTAAGCATGATATAACAATGGTGATCATCTATCTGTAAATGTTCCAAGGCCGCCCGTATCCGTAGGCACGGCTAGTATACCAGTTTTTAACTCTACGCAGAGGTGTACACTTTCACTGTGAGTCATGACTTCCAAATGCATGGGGAGGCCATTCCCAAAACACCGGAAATCATATAAAGCCACTTAAAGGTTCGTCTAACAAGTTAGGGCCATTAGATTCACTCGGCAGGCAGATGTAGAACCCCCCTTCCCTGTGGCACAACAACCGCAGCCTATACACACTAGACCAGGGGCTCGCACTACACCCAACGTGGCAAGCCGTTCTTACGCCATTTAAGGTAACCACTAACAAGCTAGAAAAGGTCCTTTAAGCAACTAAAGCCAGAGCCATATAGCCCTCACAGCTGTACTGTATGTCCCGGATGATCACGTACAGATAAGTCCTTATGGAGAGAAACTGGAGCATCAAAATAACCCACATGCTCTAGCCCCCTTTTCAACAGCAAATAAAATCATCATTAAAGGTTGATTTCTTAATCCATTAATCAAAATTACAAGATCATTGTTCATGATTAAGCACTAGCAAAAGCTACCCAAATGCACAACCCATAGGTGACAAGGAAACAAGATATCAATAGCTAAGTTATAATCTCTATGGTTGTCAAGGAGGACACATGCATATGTATGATAATTTCAGTAAATAGGTAACAAGGATAGTCCCATGTTATACTTGCCTTAAAGTTAGATCCTTCTTCAAGTACAAACCTTCAATTGACCACTTCTTGATCACCGCGTAAAGCTCACCGACTGGACATAATCGTAGAACACCACACAAACATTCATTCAATCATACACGAAGCAAACAAAGAAATATAATTAAAACAGTAGCAAAACAGTATAAAAAGTTTGTAAAACTCTTCTACACGTTACTACGATCACACAGACGTAAAGATCACAAAATTCGGATTTAAAACGTAAAAGTTATGAATTTTCTAAGATTTCCTATAGATAAATAATTACTTTAATGTAAACTCGAAAATTAAATTTTCCAAACCTACTGTACAGCTACACTAACATGTAGAGCTCGCAAATACGAACCTAACGCAACTTGAACGGGTCAAATCGGAGTTAAAACGAAGAGTTTATAATCAAAACAAGATTATATGTGTATACATATTTCTATTGTATTTCAGGATTTGTTTTACTAGAGAAAAATGACCATAATACGTGCATGACGCGATGATGAGGTCATCAAACTAGCAAGTAATTGGAGCAGGGGCAGCACGCACGGTTCCTGGCTGGTGGTGCACGGCCGGCATAAATCAAATTAATATCTAACTTATAAAATTTAATGAGGTGGGATAGGTTAAATGTTCCTACTAACATGTAGCTTTGGGTCCGCGCGACCGCAACACGACAAGAACGGATTTGAATCACTAGATAACTTTTAATTAACAAAGCATTAAATAATCATTAATTAAATTAGTATTTAAGTTAATAATTTTTATGACAAATGATAGCACCACTGCATAGAGCGCGATGACACGAATCTAACGAGACTAAAACGACTCAAATCGGAGTTAAAATAATAAAGATATAAGCTAAACAATGTACCTTCGTATGCGAGAGAGTAGACGGTCATGCACCGTCTTATACGATTTCAGTAGAGCACAGTTTTTACACGCACAAAATCTGGAATTTAGAAATAGATAGAAAACAAGGATGGATCATTGGGCATGATCAAAACACTTTGATCGACAAAACAATGGATAGGGAGATGTAGCTGACCTTTATCTGACCACCATGGTGTTTGCTGCTGATGTTACAGTGAGGGAAAACATTGCATGTACATGATGTCATGGTGCATTGCACGGCAGGTGGCTCAGGCGTGCGAGCAATGAAAGAAACGGATCGGCAATCTCGCATGGTAAAGGATGAATTAATCTGGACGTGAGCATATGTATGCCATAGAGGAGGAGATAAAAGCATGCTGGAAACAGGAGTTCTCACCCGCGATTACGAAGCAACAGAGCCGAGGGAAACAGCAGTGGCTGGACGTGGTGAAGCTCACAGGGGCTGAAGCATTCATGGAGCGCCGAGATCCAGCTGCCAGCAGACGACGATGAGGCACAGAACAGTTCAGCGCAGGTCGGCAAAGCTTTTCCTTGGACGGCTTTGGTCAGGCATGATGGTTTGGATCATGCGAGCGGCCGGTGATTTGGGCAGGGACTCGAGAGCAGAGATCGCCGCAAAGCATCAAGGCATGGCCGATAGCGGCGGTGATTTGGGCGGCGCCGGGAACTAGGGCAACGGTGCGGCGCAGGGGATGGACATATGAACAGATCGCGGCGGCGGCGGCGGCAACAGCGGCGGTGAACGGCAACAGCGGCGGCGGGCAGCAACAGCGGCGGCAACAACGGCGGCGGCAGCAACAGCGGCGGCGGGCGCTAGACAGGGAGGGGGACGATGCGGTGTGCTGCGCCTGCGCCTGCGCCTGCTGGGTGCGGCGGAAGAAGGGGAGGAAAGGACACAGCTGCGCCTATATAGAGAGAGAAAAACTCTCCACCTCCATGTCAACTAGCGATATGGTGCTAATTGACGTTGCACCCTCCATCTTTACTAATAGGCCTAATTAATTATTAAAGCCCATTAGTAAATCAATGAATGGACATTTAGGATTATTGCACACAAGCTTTGGTGGAAAATGAGATATTTATTATTTTCGGAATTAATTAATTTCGTGGATAAAATAATTCTAGAAAAGTCCAGAATTATTATTTAAGCCGCGAAAAATACTCCGAAAGCTCCGAAAATTCGAGGGAATTTTCTAGAGACATTATGGAACATGAGGAACCCAAATAAAGTATTTGGAGCTTATGAAAAGATGGATGAAGAGATCAAGGAAAAAGATTAAGCTCACAGAAATTGGAATTTTGAATCCAGAAAATACCAAAAAGTTTTCCGATGAGAAGTAAACGTCGTCCTATGGTATTTTGAAAATAATAGCACTCACCAACACCAAAGACAAGCATCACACAGACACCACATTAATAATTTAATATGAAAAAGTTTAAAACCATAATTTTCTATATTTAAATTAGCAGCAACTTAACTTATCTAATAAATTTATTCAAATATTGAAATCATTTATTTTATTTAGTGTTTTTCATGCACAACCCAAAATAGGAAATTTTGGGTGTGACAATCAAAGTCGGTAATAGGTTTTGTGTCAAGGATTGATCTGTTCAGTCATGACTATAATAGATCTCTCTCTCAATTTCCCTATAGTAGCGGCCCATGTCGAGAGTCACATTGTTATATGCATACGACTTAGAAATAGATTTATTTTGGTTATATTAACGGATTTATGGAAAACAATGATGATAATGGTACATATCTATTTATGTTTTATTATTTTTTATATAAAAGATATATTTATCTATGATCACCATGATATCCATAATATAAGTTAATGTTAGCAATAATATATATCAAATTAAAATGCAATCTTAGTATATTTTTTCTTCTGTAAAGATAAAAATATTTACTCATCGTAGATATATATCGTAACTTCAATTTTCAATACTATTCTATTGTTTGATTAGTTAGAGCACCGATTGATTTAATTTTAATAAAAATAAGTTTTACTTTAATCGTAACTACATTAACAAATTAGCAATGTAAAGAGTTAGTTACGGTTATTATTTATTTCATATATTTATGAGAAAAAATACAATAAAAAAACAAAAAAATAGGACAAGCAACGAAGCAACGGAGTTCTACTCAATCTGGTCCTGTGCCTTCTCGTGAGATGATAAGATCGAATGTCAATCAAGGAGGTTAAGTAAGTTGCAGTTCGATCTATGGTTTGGCTTTATTTTTTAGAAAGCCTAAATATCATGATTAGTCCCTTTGCCAGATTATATTATTATTTCTATTCTTGGCTTGCATGCCATATACACGTAAGTGGCTGGTTTTGAATTGGTCACGTAATTTATTTCCTTAGTCCATCACGTAGAGTAGTCCAAGTCGGAGTTTGTCACGTCAGTAGGGGTAGGCCTGCGTGCCTAGAGAAAAACTACACATGCAGATTTGAACTCTTATTATCTTTTACTATTTGCCTTAAAGACTCCTATTTCAAGTTATTTAGGATGAGAGAAAATTTATTTGGCGGTTTATGAGTCCGGGTAACATACACGACCCAATACGTTTTAAAATCGGACTCTGTATTATCCTAGACAAGAACTATTCTAACTCGATTATATAAGTCCAGATAGAAGAAACTCTCCATCGTCCGGTAGTTAAAGGGAAACGGACCAAACAAATGGATGGACGAAAACAAAGAGCTTAAAATTTTGCCTCTTTATTATTTTACTAGCAAATTTGCCCGTGCGTTGCAATGGGTGAGAAAAAAATTCTATCTCTTATAGTTGACACATTCTTGACGGTACATTGATTTGCGTAACTTTTATTCCAAATTGTTTGTTGCAACGGGTGAGAAAAAAATTCTATCATTCCAAATTGTTTGTTGCAATGGAATATTTTGGTTATGATGGAATATTTCGTTGTTAACCACTCCCTCCTGTTTTGACATTTTTAGATACGTAACTTTTATTGTGCATGTAGACACATCGTGTATCTAGATGCGTAAAAGTTATGTATCCAGAAAAGTCAAAATGACCTATAATTTGAGACATGATGTATGTTGTTATATAAGCAGCTCAAGAGCACCTGCGGGTTGCGACGTCGTGCTAGCCAATATATGCAGTGCTACGTTAATTAAGGTGTGGTGAAGTATCCAAGTAGGAGCAGTTATGTTTAATTATCTATACTTAATTTACCTTTACTATCATTCATAAATTAACTCAACAAATTGACAATTAACCAACAAATTAAATAAACAACTTTTAAAAAGTGACGTCTACCGCTGCAATGCAAATTGGATACCTGATGTCGATCGAGTGATCGGTGTGCTCTGTCGACGCGCCTGTACGTGATGTGGGGCATGGTTGTGCGCTTGTGCCTTGCTGGTTTTTTTGACGGTATTGTGCCTTGCTGGTTGGTGGAGTCTTTGCCTGATCGCCTCCGCATCAGAGTTTCACCTACACCGCATTGACGCTTGTAGTATCGGCGGAGCTCGAATCAACGAATCGTACTTCCTCCGCATCAGAGCAGGCTGTGCGAGCACCTCGTGTGATACATGCGCGTGCGAGCATGAAGATGAAAAGAACCCTGCTGCTATTATACCTACATACGTGAGCTAAGTTTTGGATGTATTGCTCCAAGCGATGTATACTTTATTTATATGCTATATACATGCGGCGTAGCCGGCCAACTCAGATTTGGACTGGTGATGACTAAAGGACAAATTTGTGTCTCTGATCAAAGAATCCCATTAGAGCACGTATACGTACATGAGCTGAGCTCCTGTCGGACATCTGTTCTGGTGGCCGGATCTCCGTCCGTATGGGTGCTTTTCTTTTTTACATCTTCATTTTCCTTTTTGTTTCTATCTTATTTTTCAAATTTAGACTTCTAACGTGCTGTGCTTGAACTCTATCTCATGTCTTTGCTTTCCCTATGTAAAACGAATACTCACAATTAACTCATAACGTTTCCTTTTTCTTATTATGTTTTGGATTCAGACTCCATATCGCACTAAGCAAAAGCTATTTTAACTCGTATGAGCACGAGTTATTATATAAAAGTCCGAACGGAAGAAACTCTTCATTGTCCGGTAGTTAGAGGGAGGTGGACGAAAAAAATGGATGGACGAAAAAAAGAACATGAAATTTTGTCTCTTTATTATTATACTAGCAGAAGTGCCCGTGCGTTGCAACGGAAAAAAAATACTATTAGACATTTATGGAGAACAAAGACATGAATAGTACATATTTATTCATATTTTACTCTTTCTATAAATTCTAATAATTTCTTTTATGATGCATGACGCACATAATATTAAGTTAATAGTTGTAATAAAATAAAAATATCCTATATCCTACTAAACCTATATCAAATTAAAATTTAAATACAAGGTTTATATATTGTATTGGTCTGTTCGCTAATCATCGAGGATTGCAAAAGAGAGTTTTTCATATTGAATTAGATAACAAAGTGCTCAATATTTTAGTTGATGGTTTGATTACCCAGACCATCAGTCGATCCAAGTTCTAAAACAATAGGTTTTGTTTCTAATACGGAGAGCACGACCTAACACATTTTGGAATCAATAATTGGTAGATGCGAGTTCTTACTCATGTGAGCATGTATCATGAATCCAGTTCACATGCAAGAGATGAAGGGCGGCGTGACCCAAATGCATTTTGGAATCTTTTCAAGCATCTTAAAATATTATTAGTTTACTGTAAGTTGTGTTCTTAACTAAAACTACATCAAAAGTAAAAATACGTATATATTATAGGAAAGGGTCAAGGCACAAAGGACTATGATTATTTATTTTATTATTTATTTTCTATATTTATTTATTGAAACATGATGAAAAACGGACAAAAAAACGGTAGAAAAAAAACATCATCTGGACAAAAAACGGCGGAGGCTTAGCCTGTTCCAGAAAAAAAATCAGCCAATCGGCTTATGTGATATATATTTAGGATAAAAAGATCATGCATTGACTAATACATGCGGATAATATTTGGGATAAAGAAAGAAAGTCAGCCAGGTAGAAAATGAGCCAATGGCCAATCGCTTCCATTGTTGGGTCAGAAAAAAAACAATCACAAGCCAATCGGACAGGAGTTTTGTGAAAAAAATAAAGAAGGGTTTTCGCCTCACGGATCCGTACCGGACACGGGAGTGTATATGGGAAAAAGAGCACAAAAAATTACGTTCATGGTTGAGTATTTGATTATTAAAAGTTCTATTTAGAGTAGTCAGATCTGAGAAATCTATTTAGATTAGGATTCCTACTCCATATTCGTCTAGACGCGAGCTGTTCTAACTCATACGTAAATAAAGAAAGCAGTGGAAAATAAAGAGTGTAACTCTTATTATTTTCTATTTATTATTAAGAGTTCTATTTAAAATACTCAGGATTTGAGGAAACTATTTAGATTAGGATTCCCGCTCCGTATTGGTCTCGACGCGAGCTATTCTAACTCGTATGAGCACGGGTTATATATATAAGTCCGGACAAAAGAAACTCTCCATTGTTCAGTAGTTAGAGGAAGACATGACAAAAAAAAAATGAATGGACGAAAAAACAGAGCCTGAAATTTTGCCTCTTTATTAGTAGGTATAGATATAGATATAAATATAATATATAATATAATATTCCCGTGCTACGTTTTTTTTAAATAAAAATTTATATTTTGTTATTTCGTTTAGGTTGAAGCATTAAGATTATGATGTTAGAGAATTTCAAAGATGACAATGAACTACTGATTACTTGTGAAAAAAAATTAAGATCAACCAATGAAAGCTGAAGATAGTTGAAGACACATGATATTGAATTCGTCAATGTATTTGTTGGTTAAACATAAGAATTATTACAAGGAATTCATACTATAAAACTACACGTGCTGAACCATGTCAACTACTTACATAGATGTCGTGTTGTTGCGGCCTCACCAACTTGAGTTGTGGAAGGTTCCTGGTAAGCTGCCAGAGTAAAGTCCCAGCGGCCGTTTTTTTGTTAGTACTCGGTGTTGGCCTGGCCACAGGAAGTATTACTCGGTGATCACGTTTAAAAAAACAAGAAAAGGCTGAACAGTTGACGGAATCCGAAAAGAAAAAAAACTGAATTTATTATATATATATATATATATATATATATATATATATATATATATATATATATATATATATATATATAGTAATCGTATTGGGTATGGACTTTTTTCCGTAGGAGTATGGATTCTTTGGTTAAACAAAGACCATACACAACCCAATACGTTTTGTAACCGGACTCCATATCGTGCTAGTCAAGAGCTCTAACTCGTATGAGCATGGGTTGTAAATATATAAGTTTGGATAGAAGAAGCTCTCCATTGTTCGGTAGTTAGAGAAAGACAAACTAAAAAAATGGATGGACGAAAAAAAAGCCTAAAATTTTGCCTCTTTATTATTACTAGCAAATATGCCCGTGCGTTGCAACGGGATAAAATAAGTTATCAAATATACAGGAAAATGAGAACATAAATGGTAATATTCATTTATGAAGTTTAAAAGATAAAATTTTGTTTTATGATGACCACGACATCTATGAGTTAATGTTGGCAATAATAGAACAATGTCCTATTAAATTTATAATATCCTATTATGTTTTAAGTTTGATGAAATATAAATTTGATAGATTTTTTCTCCTGTGTAGAACACGAAAAAATTTATTCATAAATATGTTATAACTTTATTTTTTATACTATTAAGTGTTGCTACATTTAAATAACGAGTTCTGTGACTTTCTTTAATGACCCATAAAAATATGTAGCTCAAGTTGATAAAGAATTAGTTGTCGATATATCAAGTGGTGATCTATGTTATAACTTTAATTTTTATACTATTATGCGTTGCTACATTTTAATTTCGAGTTATGTGACTTTCTTTGATAACCCATACAAATATGTAGCTCAAGTCGATAAAGAATTAGTTGTCGATATATCAAGTGGTGATCTATCCGCTGACGATCATGATGAGGGACCTCGTTCGGGATTGCATTAGTGCATACATCGTATAGCCCGAAGATGTATTTTTTTGGGTTGTAATGAAGTACAAACTGCTCAATGTTTTAGTTCAGGTTTAAATAATTCGAACATCCGCTGAACAAATTCTAATAAGATAGGTTTTATTTTTAATCAAAAGTGTATCAATTTTTTGATTGTGAAAATCTTTATTTTAAGACATAGTAAAGGATCAAGAGTTCAAACATCCATTATGATTGATTTTATTCTTTTTAGTGATTTTATTCTTTTTTTGTTTTTAATATTTATGGAAATAAACCTAAATTCCAGAATGGGGCTCAGACTTGGAATTTTTTTTTTACAAAAACGCTGAGGAAGGAACCGAACACTGGGATGAACCAAAACAAATACTCATGCCGACGCTAGGGCGGACGACAAAAAGAGAGCTAAAAAACGATCACGCTTGAATGCCAAAAAAAATGCTCACCCTTGTGTTGCGACGGATAGAAAAAAAATGTGATGACAAAAAAAACGGTCACACTCGACAGTCGGATGGAAAGAGAGAGAGAAAGCGTGCCGAAGTGAGAAACGCTCACGTTGACGTTCGGACGGAGGAGGCACCGAGAGACCTGCCGCTCGGCGCTGTTTGTCGACCATGCGCCCGTCCTTGTGTGCCGGATGTAATATTCCCACGTCAATGATGCCAAGGATGACACAATGTCAGTCTTTGCCGTGTACGTAGACATAGTATTCTACTCCAAAGTCTCCAAGCGTTGATAGGTGATAATGCAATGCATATGGCGCACACACACGTATATTGACAAGAGGTGAGAGACATGTGGTGATACCTAAATGGCAAGAGCATTATGGGATTTGACCGTTGCGTGGAAGAAGTACTGCACCCGCACACTGTGTCGAAAAGCAGCCTGGGCCGGCCGGATCGCTCCAAGCGCCGTGCCCTTCGTCGCCCAGTCCGTCTCGGTCAGCGCCGCTATTGCCGCCCTACTGTATGTATAGATATATAGGACTACGTAGTATGTACAGATCAGATCTTGAGCAGTTTGGAAGTGTGCGATTTTTTTCCCTGTGAGTTTTTTTTTCGTTTTTTCCTTAATAAAGAGTAGTTCATTCCACTTTTTTCCATGGGGACCCACGTGGAGAAGGGTAGAGTGATTAATTTACGCACACGTCCGGTTTGTGAGCACGTAACTCAGACTCTGATCCGTGTTGGATCCAGTTTGTGCTTGCTGCTTGGTTGCCGGACGGAATACAATACATATATGCACACGTCGGGGCTGGGGTACGTACCTTTTTTTTTCCGTGGTTGACTATGTCGTGGGTACATGTTACAGTGTCACGGGCGGTTACATCTTACACCTTACGGTTGGAAAAAAAAAACATGGCGAAAATTTTGTAGACTTCACGGCAGCAACAAAGCGAGTTGGAGTTTAATCTATTTGGATTAGAATCAACCTAGTCTTACATGTAATCTTATTTGAGTAGGAGTCTTACTCGAGTTAGAGTTTGATCTATTTGGATTAGTACCAACCTAGTCTTACATGTAATCTTAGTTGAGTAGAAGTCTTACTTACATCTTACGTGGAAATTTTGCCTCTTTATTATTAGGTATAGATATAGATATAGGTATATAGATATAGATTACATTAGACAACAAACAGCTTAAGGTTTCACTCAAGGCTTCTTGATTGGAGAAAAGAGTTAAAACATCCAAGATACTATATTTATTTATTCTTATTTTTTTATTTATAAGAAAAATAGGAGACAAAAAAGGAGGAAAAAAGTCATGAACCAAAGGTATACATATAGATATTAGATTAAACTGGATGATAAATTATTTTATATTTCAATCATGAACTATTTATTTTTTTCTATTTATAAGATAAAATGGGAGACAAAAAAGAAGAAGAAAAAGTGACGGAACTATTTTAGTATATTGGTTGATAAATTATTTAAGACTTTAGTCATCACCGGATTATTTTGTTACATTAGATAAGGTCATAAGGATAATAAATAGTTTAAAGATCCATAATGTATTTCATTAAAAAAACATGGGAGAAGAAAAGTCACCTACACAACTGAACCGTGGGAGGAGCTAAAGGAAAAAAACGAAAAGCAACGCGAATCAGCAAAATAAAAAGCTAGGCGCATTTCCTTCTGGGTGTGATGTGATTTGGATTGTTTTGCATTGATTCTAGGCTAATGGACCCGGAGGAGGACGAGGTCTCTCGCTTTGCTATATGTTAAGTAAAATAAGATTTTGTCTAATTATTTTCTATTTGAATTAGGATTAGGATTATAATTGAAAAGTATAAACATGTTATGTGTGGAAAGGAAGGCTTCATATTTATGTGTGGGAAGGAAGAATTCATATTTAGATTGGAAAGTATAAACATATTCTGTGTGGGATCGAGGATTCCTATTTAGATTAGGATTCCTGCATAAGCACGAGTTATATGAGTCCATATAGGAAAACTCTTCATCGTCCGATAGTTAAAATGAAATGTACCAAACAAATGGATGGACGAAAAAAAGAGCCTGAAATTTTGCCTCTTTATTATTAGGTATAGATTATTAGGTATAGATATATATTTGCACCCTTACAGCATCTCCAAGAGTTTGCCAAATCAACTTGGCATCCATTTATTTTTGGCAAAACAAAAAAAATTGTGCTCCAACAGTTTGGCATCTAACTTGGCAAATTTTAGCAACTTGACAAATCTCTCCCTCCACGCGCATATTTGCGCGCTGAGCGCGAGCGTGAGTGCGCATCCGGCTTCACGTGCATATTTAAACGGGGCTCTTCGTTTCTTAGCGAGGCTCTTCGTTTTTTAACGGGGCTCTTCGTTCGCTTAGCGGGCCTCTTCTTATTTTACCAAGTCCAAATGACAAACTCTTGGAGAGAGTCTATTTTTTCACTTGCCATATATTTTAGCGAGTTATCAAATCACGATATTTGCCAAGTAAATTTTGACAAACTATTAGAGATGCTCTTAGCTGTCTTGAAGGACGGTTTTATCTGACGTCAGTCACAAGGAGGATAAACTAAACTTGCTTCCTAGTTTATGGAGGTAATAAATCGGACACCAAATATTTTTGAATTTTGCTATTTTTATCCGTTGACAGATTTCTGACAAATTTATGTGTGTTGGATTACGCTTTAAGATACATGTTCCCATTATAGTTTTAATGTGTCGAACTGCACGACGATCACGTTAGCAGCTCATAACTCTGCGTTGGCTTTTGCTCCCTTGCTTGACTGCTTCCACTTCCTCTCCCTAATTCTCTCTCTGCTTTCCCTCAAAAATAATTCTCTCTCTCTCTCTGCTATAGCCTAATGCTCTTCGTCTCTATCTAGAAATCTCCGTCTCTTCCTATCCCTCGCAGCGGCACAGGCACAGCGGCCACGCTCGTGTTCACCGGTGCTCATGTTCATCCTGTGTGTGTTCTTGAGGTTGGTTGTTCATTTTTCTCATGCCTTCTTGCCCTCCCCTGCCTTCTTCCTCTCCCCTAAATCTTATCTAGTTCCTCCGTCTCATTGAAAATGTCATTTTTGATTTTTAGAGTTATTGTTTGACCATTCGTCTTATTCAAAAAATTTATATAAATACTATTAATTTTGTTATAACTTACTTTATCATTAGAGATACTTTAATAATGATTTATTTATTTTATTATTTGCATAAAAAATTTGAATAAAACGAACGGTTAAACAAGAAGTCTAAAAGTAAAAAATGACATTTTCAAGCACATACTCGATCCTCATACCAAATATTTGGTCAGGTAGATTGCATTTTTGCTAGCCGTATTGCTGTTTATTTGTCATCTCTCGTTGTCGTATGCTTCTATATGAGTTGCTTTTGCTGGACCTGAGTCGGAGAAATTGTGGGGGATTTAGAGTAGAAGTGATGCACATAAACTAGGTAGGACATGCGAGCATGACCACCCAAAGGTTGCAGCTTGGACTCAGATCCAGCTCACAAATATTACATGACCAGACCTACGATTACAAATTTCATTATCTATTTGACAAAGCAGGTCATGTACTTGTGTTCTTCCTATGACTACCTTACTAATTGGACAGCTTTGAGTTGTTTACGTTGCCTCATTTTCAGCAATAGCTTAGGTCCTGTTTGACATGGTTCCAAACTGCTCCATCTCCTTGCTACAGTGTGTGAAGAAGCTAGGGTCCATGAAGCCAAAAATGCTACTCCTAGTTCGTTTTGAGAGGAGAAAACGAGTCCTCACCATAGTGTACGGAGAAGCCAAAGCCGTCCAGAGCTCTACCAAACAGGGCTTTAAAGGCTAGTCAAGTAGTTGGAGATCCAGTTAAGGAGGATGAAAATCTCCTCGTTCACTATTTTTATGTATATTGACGAAACATGCTATAGTAGATTCATGTTATGACAGATGTAATAAAAATATATTCTTGTTAAATAGTGATGGTTTTGGTGATGATGACCATTATAAAACAATACTTGAGTTGTGCGAGAAGGAATTGTGTATATTTGAGATTTTCTTTTAAAAAATTGAATTTGTCTATGTGTATATGTTCTAAATGTTTATTTTTTTCAAAAGATAAAGGAATTGAAGAGGAAGTTTAGTTCACCAGCATCGAACAGTTTGAAAAAACACTATATATATATATGTTATTATGAGTTGTTTTTGAGCTCTTAATTTTGAATTAGTTCTGCTGCATTGCCTTGCATTATATTTGTTGTTTCACTTTGTTATCCGTTGATTGACTATAATTGTGCTTTAATTTGTCATAGTGTCAATTCTTTATCTTTGTGTTATGTTGTTTTTAACTTGAATAACAAGTAGTTATTTGCTGATTGAAGTAACAAATTAAAGACTTAGTTTTGAGTTGTTCTCTTTTTTAACGAGCCTGATTGCATTTGAGTTATGTTGTGTTTTTAGTTTGCATGTCATTTGTGGTGTTTTTGTTGTGTTTTTAGTGAGCTTGTTTTTTAGTTATGTTTTGTATTTTTAGTGAGCCTAATTGCTTTCAAATTATGTTATTTGAGTGATGTGGTACATTGTTTCACCATATCGCATGGCTATCATAGTTGTTTTCTTAAAGGGTGACATGCTTCTGGTGTTAAGTATTGCATACATGACTATACCACACATAATCCATTTGCAGTTATATTTAAATCAAGACTTCAATCAATGCTTGGGCGTAGGGATGGCAATAGGGACATCGCCGGCGGCGACTCATACCCCATCACTAACCCACTCTTGGGGACGTCTTTCTCTCGCCCCAATCCCTCATTGAAGTCGCGGGGCCCTAATGGGTGTCGCACACCTGACTGCAAGTCACCGGTGGCTCCATCCCGCGTGGCCGCACATCCATGCCCCAGGCGCATCGATGATAGAGTAGGAGCACATAAGTGCGTTGACCGGTTGACGGTGAAGCAACACCGACAATAACTCGGCACAAGGATTGGTGATGGAAGAGGACGAGATGTAGCAGCAGTGGGACGGGAGCAAGCTAGTGCCGCCATGGGGAGGAGAATGGTGAGGGGAAGCAATTGGCGCTACCGAAGTCAGGGGGAAGGGCAAGAAGCATTCGGAGAGAAGCATTGGAAAAGGCATCGGGTGAGAGATTGTAGAAGCATTGAGACTTCCAAAAGAGAGACGGACAAGTAGTGACTGGCGACTAGGGATGGGAGAGAAGCATCGGGTGTTAGGGTTTGGGCTTGGGCTGAAAATATTTCTGTTGGGCATTTTTTGCCTGCTTTACCAGGAGCTAGAGAACATCCCCAATTTGCTTCAGCCGACAGGGCTGGTTTCTCACCCGTTAAGCTCCCTGCAGGGAGCAAATTCTTGTTTTCTTCTCCTAATGGATGAATTCCTTGTCGGGGTCAGGGAAGGATTAGCGATAGGGGCCCATTGCCATCCCTATTTGGGATGGTTTTGGATGCTCAGGTATGCTCAAGCCTATGTTTTGTTTATTTATCATTTATCTACTTCATTTATTTGGGAGAGTTTCTACATTTTCAGATCCATAATTGTCGTCTAATTTTTTTATAGTTTATTGGTGCTATTTGTGTCAACAACGCACAATAAGTTGTATGGGCCTGCCTGCTTTAGTTTTTTTTAAGTTTGTCTAATCTTTGTGCGTTATTGGTTATTTGTTCTACATACCTGTTAATCGATCTGTTTGTGCATTATTGGATTTTTGTTCTGCTTAACTGTTAAGTGATCTTTGGCTAGTTTTGTGGAATTTGACAGATTTGTTGATACATCTATCTATCAGATTTTGTAATGATCTAGTTGGTCAAAAAACTGACAAATTTTGATAGCACAAATATGTTAATAGATGGATAAACAGTCCCAATATTTTTTTAACATTTTCCCTAACAATAAATGCAATTAAAATTCTAAAATCTAGTTTGATCTTAAAAATTAATAAAAATTTTCCATGACCTTAAAATGACCATTATATTTTTCACCCTTTTCATAGAATCCATGGTTGACCAATGCAGTTATATAATCGAATCCTCTTGTTTTGTTTACTAGTACCTAGTGCCACAACCTATCCAGAAATGGATTAACTCTCCAGTACCAAATTCAGAATCATCACGAAACAATACACATTATGAGAAGCACGGCTGTCCTACAAAATAGGGGTAGTTGTAGCTAAGCTTTAATGCTGGCATGATATCATCATCACTGGAAATGAAACTCCCAATCTTTGTTTTCCAAACTTCTTTTCCAATGGTCTACTATAAGCCTGTTTTGTAGAAGCTAGCCTATAGTTTTCACTGCAAAAGGGAAACCTTTCAATTTCATCTCAAGCTCCCATCCAACAATATGCAAATAGTTTTGATGGTTCCAAATTGTTGGTCACTGAACACATAAGATTGGAAGAGATGCATATAGTCTTCATGTCCAGTCATTCCAATCTTGTTAAATAGTCTTTTGTTGCAACTAGTTCTGCCCAGTGGTGGACCTTCAATTTTCAATGCAACTATACGGACATAGGGGGGCTTTTGCCCCCTGCCCCCTCTTCGCTAATGTGGAGTGTAACCTTCTTTGAATGATCTCTTGCTCAATTTTGCTCTCTTCTCCATCACAAAAACCTATCTAGAAATAGATTAACTCTCCACTACCAAATTCATAATCATCACGAAACAATAGCACTGCTGTCCTACAAAATAGAGGTAGTTGTAGCTCAACTTTATTGCTGGCATGATATTAACATCACCGAAATGAAACTCCCATTCTATGCTTTCCAAACTTCTTTCCCGGCCAATAGTCTACTATCAGTCTGTTTCGTAGAAGGCAGCCTACACTTTTCTCTGCAAAAGGGAAACCTTTCAATTTGGTCATAAGCTCCCATCCAACATTTTTTATGTGTAGGTTATTTGGGCTATAAGGATGCTGTGTGGAATGAAGATTTGGACAAGGACTGAGATCAAACTATTCTGTTATCCGTTAGCTATCTAAATATGTAGTTCATTTATTAGCTATCTGAAACATCAGTGTTATTAGATATTTGTCATGATGATGTATGGTCTACCTAGAATTTTCAATTAATTGTGAATTTGTTAAGTGTTATTAGCTATATGCAAAGCATTAAACAACTTGCAGACAATGAAATATACTATGGGTTGTATGATCTATCTTTTTACCTATCTGTATGATAGATTCGAGGTGCTTTCGGACGATCATGTCTATGAGTTGTACATGCCCTAAGGCTTATGCTATTCGCAACAGCGGATGGGGAGATCGAGAGACTCATGGGCAATGGCTGAGGTGGGCTTTTTGGTTGTTGGGATAGGGTGTTAGTTGTTGGGATTATCCCACAATTCACAAATACGGATGTTTCGGTCGAAATATGAGATCCTGTAAATATGAGCGAGGTGTAGTCTTTCCTATTTTCGATGTTAGACCCGGATACATCCGACCTGATTCCTATACCATTTTTTAGATTTTTTTATAATACAAAAACAAAAAGATAAAATGTGGAAAACGGGATGGGTCGAGTCAGGATTTAACTCGTTTATTTTCATCCTTAGTGGCTCTTGTCTGACAAAGATTCCTTCAACAAACCCGAGAACAATTAGGGACATGAGCATTGAAAGTATATGAAATAGAAGGGATCCTAATAAGGCCTTAAGGCTTACTACATACATAAGAGGAGTAGGTCATAAGGAGGTCTTAAGCACAAAAAGCTTATAACCAGGACAGAAAGAAAATGCTAGAGGAAAGTAGATATATTCAGGGTGAGCAAGGGTCAAGCTTTGTGTGTGGTGGCGATGGCAACAATAGCCAGATTCCATTTTCACGGTCGTTCACGTGATTGGAAGGCAGCGAACAATGGAGAATTTTTTTATTTATTTTTAATACTTTTAAAAACTATTTTTAAATTTTAGCACCGAAAGTTTTTTATATCTAACACTTTTGGCCGCTTCCCACGTGGAGAAGCAGTAATGATGCTGACGTGGCAGAAGCGAAAAGCGGGCACGGGGCTGCCGCTCCCCAGACCAGGGAGCGGCAAAACGGTTGTTTGCGCGCGCGCCCACCCCCCGCTGCCGCTCCTTGATCAGGGGAGCGGCAACCCCCCCGCTGCCTGTAAGGTCCAAATGGCTAGAGGTGTGAATAGCCTATTTAAATTTTCTACAAGCTTTACTAAACAACAAGTTAGTAAATAAGATGGCGAAGCTAATTCTAGCACTAGCTCAACTACTTTTAAGCAAGCCACAAATACAATTCTAGTGCAAGGCTATGATCTCTAGTTCACACCAACAACGCTAAGTATCTAAACTAATTACCCCTAAGTGATAAGCTTTTCTACTCAAGCTAAACAAGGCAAAGAACAATAAGTAAAGCAGCGAGCTTGAAAAGATATACCAACGTTGATGAGAAGAGATATGTCCAATGTACCAATCAATCAACGTGATCACATACACAAATGAAATCCTCGGCAATAAGATGACACAAGATTTATTACTGAGGTTCACTTGCTTCCCAGCAAGCTACTCCTCGTTGTGGCGATGCACCCACTTGATGGATCGCGAGCTAATCAACTATCAAGAGTTGAACCCTCAGCGGGTGCCGCACATCCACTCACAAGATGGGGATCCTCCAGGCCACGAGCTCCACTAGAGTAGCCAATTCACGAACTCCCGCGGGGAAGGCTCAAGAACCCCTCACAATCGCTTGGTGAGGCTCGAAACAATATCCAATCACGAGCTCAACACCACCGCTGCTCCAAGCCGTCTAGGATGTCGGGAAACACCCAAGAGTAACAAGCAATCCGTAGCAAACTTAACAAACAAGTGCCACTAGATGCAACTCTCAATGCAATGCACTTGAATCTCACTCAATCTCTCTAGAGTATGCAACCAAGCAAAGAGATGAGTGGAGGAGAAGTTCTCTAGCTCAAAGTGTGCTCAATATCTCAAATGTGCAAGAGTAAACCCCCAAGGGCCGGCCACTTCTTATTTATAGCGAATAGAAAAGCCACTAGCCGTTATACCCTTCACTGGGTAAAATTCGGGGCCGACAGATGCTGCACAGTAGCATCTATCGCCAAGCCGACAGACGCTGCACAGTAGCGTCTGTCACCAAGCCGACATACGCTACAGGCGCGTCCATCGCTCCGTGCGACGCCACGTGTCCAGCTCATTCGAAAACCAATGGTCATAAATAGTAGCGACAGATGCGTCTGACGTCGGTCGACGGATGCACCCGTACGCCCGACAGACGCGGTCTAGTGATGATGTTTTCACCCGAGTTCGTCAGACGCGTACGCCGCAAGGCCGACAGACGCGGCGTCGAGCATCTATCGCTCACACTCGCGCATGCCCGCGCAGTTCCACAGCGTCAGATGCTGGAACAGTGCGCGAGGCCACGTCTATTGCCTTCGTGACAGTGCGTCTGTCGCGCCCGCGCGCACAGGCCAAGCTAGGGTAGCCCGACAGACGCTGATGTCAGCGTATGTTGCTCCCGTCTCGCGCATCTATCGCGTGTATCTCGGCGACACTTCGTCGTTTTCTCGTTCCGCTTGATCGCCCTTGTCACTTACGAGCTACTCTCCATATGTGTATCACTAAAGCACATGTTTTAGCTCATGAAACACTTCCGTGCTTTCACCACTTTTTCAACCTCTGGCGCAATGGAAAATAGGCATTTCATTTCCCCAAACCCCTCACTACCGCTCAAACACCGCCGCCTTCGCAAATGTGCCAACACCATCATGTGTAAAACACCATGTGCATATGTGTTAGCATTTTCACAATCATTTTTCAAGGCGTTACGTTAGCTCTCTACTAGATCCTAATGCATATGCTCAAGATGA
The DNA here is from genome assembly GCA_022457205.1 of Saccharum spontaneum. Classification (NCBI taxonomy): domain Eukaryota; kingdom Viridiplantae; phylum Streptophyta; class Magnoliopsida; order Poales; family Poaceae; genus Saccharum; species Saccharum spontaneum. Next base: position 21,279,282 of record CM039607.1, on the reverse strand, counting down.
TGACCTAGTAGCACTTGATTCACGAGCTAACCATGATTGCCCCTCTTGATAGTCGGCTATCAATCCTAAACCCGGTCAATCACTTCTCTACTCATCTTAGACCGGCAAAAGCAAACCCTATGATTATACCTTTGCCTTGATCACTTTGTTCCATGTCCATTTCCTCATGCTTGATCACCATGACCATCATTTCATGTCCATGCACCATCTCTATGTGATCTTGTGGCCACCACTCCATGCCACATGCACCTTCATCACATGTGTTGCTTATGCCTAACTTAAACCACTTAACACATGGCATTAGCAACTTGGTGTCATTAATTACCAAAACCAAACTTGAGCTTTCACTGCCGCTCCTTGATCTGGGGAGCGGCAAGGCTACCGCTACCCAGATCAAGGAGCGGCAGAGGGGGGGCGGCGCGCGATATGTCTCGTGTGTAGGAGCCGCTGTGCCAGTAGAAGAGGATGCCCGACGCCCACGCCTGCACCAGCAACACCCCCCAGCGCGGAAGGACGGCGACAGTGGCTGCGGTGGCAGCGCACCTCCACGCGCGCACACCCCACCCCCCCCCCCCGCGCACGCCCATGCGGGCGCAGGACGCCGGGAGGCAGCGGCGGCAGTGACAGCGCCCCTCCCGCCCCCCCCCCCCCCCGTGGTAGGGCCGCCCCCTCCCCGCGTAGTAGCTCCCCCTCCGCGAGCATTGCCCTGCGAGCAGCGCCGAGCCCCCTCCCCCGAGCACTTCGGCCTCGATAGCAGCTCCCCGCATCCGAGCCAAGGTAATTTTGTTTTTCTATTTTTTTAAAATTTTGATGTATTATAATTGTTAGTTAGATTAGTTTTTTTAGTATTGTTAGTATAAATAATTAGTTTAATTGTTTAGTTGGTATCATTAGTAAAGTTAGCATAGTTAATATAAATATTATAAATAGTTATTTTAGTTAGTATGATTAGTAAAATTAGTATAGGTATTATAAATAGTTAGTATGTTTAGTTTAGATTAGTGAAGTTAGTATAGGCGATATAAATAGTTACTTTAGTTAGTTTAGTTAGTATAGTGTAGTTAATAAACTTAGTATAGTTAGTTTGTTTGGACAACTTGATGAAGTTTGATCGAATGGTTTTTAGATGAATTGTTGTGTCCGAGTTTATTTTGGAGGAATTGTTAGGAAGGAAGATGGTGAATTTGAGGATATGAAAGAGGAGTTGGAATGGTTTGATGAACCGCCAAGCTTCAATGACCTTTGTGTGCGTTTGAACGCAAAGTTTGGCGGTGATTTCACAATCAAGGGGAGATTTGACGGTGGGAAGACTCGGGCAAAATATGTCCTGATGCCTTTGCGTGACCCTGCTCATTGGTCCCGCGACACTAGGGTCCTCGCAGGCTCGAACTCACCCATTACTGAGGTGGTTGTGGAGAATGGGTACAGGTTGGAGGATGATCATCATGACGATGTTGGAGGTGACGAAGAAGCAGTTCCATTCACATCCAGTCAGTTGTATATGGATGGTCAGTTGACGCAGGAGCAGTTGCATTCACATCCAGTCGGTTGTATAAGCAACTACTTCGATGTGAGGGAGTTCGAACGGGAAGAGGACGAGCAGGCAGAAGAGAACTGGTTCGGTCATGACGATGATGACGACGATGATGATAGAGCTGCCCATGCGACGCCGGTTCATGCTACAACGTCCGATGTTTCACTTTCGGTGCTTCATGCCATGCCGACTCAGGGCAGGCTGGTCCATGATTTGCCAGAGTGTGGTGCGCCGTATTTTGATTCATGGGGTAGGATCAACGAAGCACAACATTATGTTGCACCGCCCCCTTACACAGAGGCAGAACTCATGCAACTGAGCCAGGGCGGTGTACCTTTAAGTGGTGGTCTGAACTACAGGGATGTCAGCATGGTACATATGGCAGTTTGTGACACAGGTCTGCAGATGTGTGCAGAATCACAGTATAACCATGAGCATGTAATCCTTTAGAAGGGCATGATATTCAATACAATGTCAGAGATGAAACTCTTTCTTCAAGATTATGCTATGTACCACCATAGGCCATACTTGGTGACTCATTCCGACAAGAACTTGAGGTACCACATTACCTGCAAAGTAGGTTATCCATGCCAGTGGAGGCTTACTGCAAGGAAGAAAGCGAGTGATGGCAAATGAAGGATAAATAAATTAGTCCAACCCCATTTATGCTTGGATAACAAGGATAAAGAATATCATCCGCAGCTCACTGCATGTTACCTTGCCCGTCGTATATTAGGGCTCGTTGACAAGGACAATGATGTCTCGGTGTCTTATTTACAACAGTCCATATATGAGCTTGTAAAGTATCATGTGAAGTATGACAAGGCTTGGCGTGCAAAGCAAATTGCACTGGCGATCTGATGGGGTAGTTGGGAGGAGGCGTACAACCGGATTCCCTGAATACTGTCTGCAATGAATTACTACATCCATGGCATGAAATGGTTTATGGACACAAGTGGGATGTCTTTGCAGAACTCGGTGAGGCATGTGCTACATCGTGTTTTCTAGTCGTTTGCTCAAACGGAGCATGCTTTCTAGTTCTGTAGGCCAGTGGTCCTTGTTGATGGCACTTTCTTGATGGGAAAGTACAGGGGCACTTTGATGATGGCTGCGGCGGTTGATCCGGAGGACCAGATAGTACCAATGACTTTTGCTTTGGCAGAGGGAGAGAACAATTCGTCGTGGTCATGGTTCATGCGGCTTCTACGTACCCAAGTGCTTGGGGCATCACGCACTATATGTTTGATCTCGGATCAGCACGCAGGGATTCTCCACGCCGCCGGTGAAGATATCAAAGGGTTCCCGTCTTTGGTGCATAGATGGTGCATGTGTCGTTTTGTAGCTAATTTCTAGCGGCGTCAGAGGAAGAAGGAGGTTAGTGACATGATTAAGGCTCTATGTTGTGTGCATATAGAGTACCAGTTCAAGGAGAAAATGAGAGAACTAGACAAAGTGATGAACCAAGCCGCCAAGACATGGTTACAGGACCAGATGGAACAGAAGGAAAAGTGGACACTAGCATACGACGAGGGTGGATTCAGGTACGGCATCGTGACCACCAACTCATCCGAGTCTTTCAACTGTGTGTTCACCGGAGTTCGCTTGTTGCCAGTGTATGGGATTGTTGAGTTCTCTTTTATGAAGTGCAATGAATATTTTGTGAAGAGGTGGGAGCTCGCGCAGAGGAATATAAGGGAGGCTGGGGTGTAGGGAAAGGCAGCCACTCATTTTATTAAGGAGGGAGAGGAATTGGCCAAGCAGCAGATTGGTGAGCCATACGGACCTCACAGGCATATCTACAGTGTACGAGGGTTGGGTGGCACAAGCATGGGCGGGGAGCGTTACGGTGGGAGGAACTACCGTGTCAATTTAGACAAAGTTCAGTGCAGTTGTAACGTCCCTCAGATCATGCATGCCCGTTGCTCTCACATGATCACGGCCTGCAGGATGCGCGGATATGACTACTTGGCTTTGCCATATATGTCTCCTTTGTACCTCCGTTCGAACACCGTTCGGGTATGGAAGAACAACTTTGAGCCTTACCTCGACCCGTCACAGTGGCCCTCATATCATGGACCTGACTACGCGCCCAATCCGGCCCTGCAGAAGTTGGGCAAGAGCAGAAGGAAGAAGAAGCGTCTCAAGGGGGATATGGATGCTATGAAAGGGTACGACGATGACATGTATGGAGGGGGAGACTTCAACGAGACACGTGGTAGGAATTTGTGCTCGGTTTGCAAGCAACCGAGTCACAAGGCTAGCAGGCATAGAAGACCTGGACAACAGGTCTGTCCATATTAGTTTGTTAAGATAACCTAGTATACCTGTTCTTATTTGTACCGTTTTGTTTTGTTCTAACATATGTTTTGTTCAGTTTTTAATATTATTTGCACTAACTCTATTTTTCAAATCTAAAACAGGATGCAAGAAGCTCATCCTCCGATGTGGCACCCAAAGTACCCCCTCCTCGACTACGACTACGACAAGGACCACAGGGCTGCTCACATGGAGTACGGGTCTATGGACGAGCAACTGCCCCTTCTGAAGCCGCGCACACACACCCGACAGCTCAGGTGGGACGAGCATTACGTATAACAGAACCGACCAAATTATAAGAGCACAAGTACAAAAACAAGCACCGAAGCGCTCAAATTTTCGAACTTGAGCCCATATAATCCCGGTAGTCAATTGAAACCACGAAGGATTTCAAACAAACTTGCTTACAACCAAGATCGCATCATTCAACATAACACATCACACGTTACATTCACAAGTAGTTCCGAAATCCACTTACACACACGAAGTCGCAAATTATTACAAACCAAGTTCATAAAGTAGCGAAAGCATAACACACACCATTGTTCAAATACTACTTCCAGTCTTACTGATCAACATCCCGCAAAAGCATTAAGGAAAGTACATAACGGATGATCACGCCCGAGTGATCTAGTCTTTATCACCCGCAGGGTGGAGACAGTTCTTGCAGAAACCTTGGTAAAGCATATCATCTGCAATAGGAGGGAATAAACCCTGAGTACTGGAATGTACTCAGCTAGACTTACCCGTCAAAAACTAGAAATAAGGTGACACCAAGGATCATGCAAGGCTTTCATAAGTGGGCTAGCTGACATCACATTTTGCAGAAAGACATAAGTAATTGAAACTCTTTCAACCTGTACTAGCAGTTATTTTTAGCATTTACCTGTCATCTATCTTAGCACCTGTACTAAACATTCACTTGATTATAATCAAACAATTAATATTATTATATCCGTAGTAGGGATAATTTGCGACAACATTGTATCATTCACTTAACCATCTGTTCAATTTAATGAGATCTACGTTGCCACTGCTCAAGTCAAGTGCTCACTAACTGGGAGCGACGGCGATTCGAATCGAATTCCTATCCAGCTGGAGGGGTATTTCTAACACTCACCGCGCAGGCCCCTGCCAGGGTCGTACAAGCCACCTTTTGTACAATTCAGGAATCGCGGGTCCGAATGATGTCACATCCCCAAGGGCGACACTCTGCCAGGTGATAGGGACTCTAACCCCCCTTGGTCTCACGCCAATGTCCCCAAGCACATCCTTTCTCTCCTCCAAGATACAACCTACCATTCGATTCTCGGCCTGAACCATATTACTCGGCTTCGCGGTCGGAACGACTTATCCGGCCAACTAAGTGTTAGACTGCGTTCAACATGACTCAAGGACATACAACGAATCGGTCCTTAAACGACTCAGACGGGCATAGCTCCGCACCCAAGATGTGAAGTGTCTTGCAGCTGCACTATCGAGCTCCCGCCCGGTCTCAATTTCATTTTAAGGCATGGTTCCATCCACGATAGCCATAATAGCCACTCATGACCCATTCCTACATCTCGCGGATGACCGGAAATCACCCGACTTCTACCGGACTAAGCAGGGCTAAGCATTGACACGTGCCTAAACCTAATTTAGGATTTAAGTACGATATCTAGACAAGGACAGGTATAATGCAACAAGTGTTTTCACACAACTCCTACAACTTAATGCAATAAACAAGTAAAAGTACTCAAGATTGATTTATAAAACAATAGGGTCAGCACACACCGGGGCTTGCCTTTCAGAAAAGAGGACGGCCGGTGATCAGGACACTCAAGTAGATCTTTTGCGGGAACTCCTTCGCCGGCTGGTTCCTCTGGCTCCCTCGGCTGCTCCTGGATTTCCTCCAGGATCGCTCCCTCGAACTCGAGAAGAGTCACCCCCTCTGGAACACCTATTGCATGAGTGCATAATAAATTTCATGGATGCATAATGAAGGATGCAGCATGCTCAGGATGAAATGCACTACAACCATTTCTAAAGCTCTATTCAAATCACTTCAATAAGAAGTGCAAATCTCTTCTCTGGTAGAGAAGTACTTACCTAATCTACACAACCTAAGGTATAGTTGTTTCTCCTCTGTTAAGGCCCTAACACCTAACAATCATAAGAATAATTTTTCTTAAGTTACCACATCCAAGCACAAAATATCAAAGCAAGACATTCTGGACAGCAACTAAGTGTTTCTATCATAACTGGAGATTTCCAAATCCAAAATACATGATACAAGACAATCTGGAAAGCTTATAAAATGTTCTACAAATCATTTTCAGACTTCAACACTTAATTCCTAAGTTTTCCTAGTCAAAATTCTAGAGTTCCAGAAATCTGTCCTCTCCAAACACAGAGCAACCATTTCTGGACAGTTACTTTAAACAGCAATAACTCCTAGACTACTAAGCCAATTGCCCCTAAATTTTGACACAAGCTAGTTTATCAAATTTACTACCACTTTGGTATTCACAAGTTTTCCAGCAAACACTTTTATTAAGGGTAAAATCCAAAAATGCTACTAGCTGTCCAGAGAACCTAGAAATGTGAAGATTAAATATTTATTTATGTGTCAAACTTCCTCTATGACCAAACCAATGACACTAATAGTTCACACATGTCATAAAAACACCAGAAAGTAAGGTGTGCCAACCTAGAACATTTATTTTCACCCCTTTCTTAATTTACTTAATTAATTAAGTGGGAAATTAAAATTATATGTAAACTGCTTATAAAATTCTACAAAAATTACAGGAGACTCTATGACCTATAAAGAGGCTACTGTAAAAATTTGAACTAAAGTTATCCACAGAAACTCTCTACACAAAATTCACAAGCCAAAAAGGCTGATTTTTGTATAATTAACAAATCACATTGAAAAGTATCAAACAACAGAATTTATATTTTTCTTAAACACTTTAGGGTACCATGACACTCTCCAAAAATTTATATGAACATTGCACATATAGAAAAAATTACTAAAATTCATTCAAGTATTTCCTAAAATAACATGATATCATCATAACTTGAAAAATACTCAAGTACTAGTACCCAAATTTTTACCAAAACTAGTACATGCATAAAATAACCTACCCTCCAATTTTCACAATTTTTGGGATAATACAACTCTAGTTATTCATTTAACAAGTTTGTATCTAATTTAAAACACATTTCCAAGCCCTAATTAATACTTCCAGAAAATAAACATCACATACATATTTGATATTTTTCCTAAATACTACACCTCCTTTAGAGCTAAACACAATTGGAACCATAGCATTTGGATCTACCATTTATGACATATGAATTTTACCATATAACATGAAAATCTGTGACAAAATAAAAAGAAAAACAAAAACTGAAAACCTAAATCGCTACTGGGCCGGCCCGTTACGCCGACGCGGCCCAAACGCGCGCGGCCTGCTCTGGTCGTCCCGCCCGCGCGCGTGACACTGCCAGCACAGGCCCGCAGGCCAGAGAGAGAAGGGGCAGAGGAGAGGGGACGGTGGCCGGAGTTCGCCGCCGGTGGCAGTTCCGGCGAGGCCAAGTGCACCGTACTGTTCCCCATCGCGATGCGCGTCTACGGGTGCCATCCAAGGGGGTTACAACGGTGGCTAAGGTAGCCGGTGACGGCAATGGCAGCCCGCGGCCGCGGCATGCCGGCTCCGATGAGCTGGACGGCGTCTCGGCCCTAATGGCCAGTCCGGTGAGCACCAGTGGTTCAAGGCAGACGTAATGGACTAAGAACGGAGGATAGGGAGGCGCTAGGGCAGCACGGCCATGCTACGGGGTTGCTCCGGCGAGAAATGCCCGAGCGGGCGGTGGCGGAGATGGCAATGCCGCCTTACCTCCGCACAAACGACTCAATGGCGAGGTGGAGGATGAAGAGGGGTGCAAGGCGAAGCCATGGACGGGTTTTGGTTGTTTGCGATGCGGTGGCGAGCGCGCGCGAGCTCACCGGAGTGGAGGCGGTAATGGCGGCACCGGTTCTCCGTTTTGGAGCCGACTGAGGGAGGGGAAGGAAATGGAGAAGCTCGGTGCGTCGTGGCGGCCTTTGAACGCGTCGTGGGCTGACCTGTGGGGCCACGGCCGGCGTACGGTCGCCACCGCGCGGCCACGCGTCGACGACGGCCTGTGGCCAGTCGGCCACGACTATCAACAGCGACTGTCTGAACTGAAACGAAGCCGGCGTTTGGTGACTGACAGAGCAAGTTTGACGATGATTATCTCCTAAACCAGCTCGAGTTAGCCCAACGTACTAACATCAAAGTTGTAGAGCTACATGAGGGCTACAATTTTGTTAATTGGCTCATGAACTGGTTCGGCTTGGTTTGGGAGTTACATGGCGTCAAAGTGAGACACATTGAAACTGAAAGTCAGGTTTCTAGACTTAGAAAATTTCTAAGTGTTGGGCAGCCCCTTAGCCGACTTGTGGGCCATTTTTGAGCATTTTCATGAAATGGCCATATTGGAACTTTTGTTCCTTAGGAAATTCTCTACAACTTTGCTTAAGGTTGCTCCTCCATGCAAGGTCTCTAAGCTAGACTTTTTAATTGGTCAAACCAAAGCATTCTAGGGTCCATTATTGGTCAACAGCTCATTGGAGGGCATTTTGGTAATTTTGGTCAACATGAACATTGCTCCACTAGTTACCCTAAGTGTAATTAAGGTGTTGTAAGATATAATTAGCCACTCTACCCCTTAGCTACACGAAAACACTAGTGTCAAATAACTGGAAACAAGCAAAACCCTAACTATTGCAATGTCATGTTGCACATGTTGCAAAACTTTGTTGCACCCATTGAGCCTAACAAAATATGCTAACCATATTGTCATGTTTCAAAATATGTGACCCAAAGTTGTATCTACCCTTTGCACCACTCACATTTCATAAGCAATCACTTTGTGAAACAAAACACATTGAGGCATGTTGCATACTCATGTTGCAAGCAAACAAGGACATGGATGCTATTAATGATGCTCATGCTTATGAAATGCAATGCAATTATGGAAACTAAACACCTGAGGTGTTACATTACGCGCCGTACATATGGCATGCCAGTTTCCTCGAGCTTGTCCGTGTGGTCCGGGAAGGTCTTCCGCCCCTAAACCCCGCACTTCTTAGTGCAGCTATGGACAGGTAACTTATTTTCCCCCTAACACAGGTGTTATAGAATAATATTTGAAGTATGTAACCTTTTTTTCCTAACACAGTTGGAGGCCGGAGACCCACACTTTCCACCTTCCTTACGGCGAGATGTCCGTGACCCTAGAGGATGTGAAGGCAATACTTTGCCTTCGCATTGGTGGCAGTTGTGTGACTGGCGTAGTGGACAGCGACGGTTGGAGGCAGAAGGTGTATGAGTTCTGTGGCCACTACCCAGATGACAACAAGGAAACTAAGAAGCATAAGTAAGCTACTTAATTGCTTCCAAATGCTTTCATTGCATTCTTTGTTTAAAATCGATGGCCTCTAATTGTCTTTGCAAATTTCAGGAAAACTTCCGGCGTCATGTCATAGTGGCTCATAGGGCGCTTCGATAACCTCAACACACATGCTAGGCCAGGTACCGTGGAGACGTACGCTCGGGTGTGGTTGTGGCACTTCCTTGGTACATTCTTGTTTCCCGACGCGTCGGGCAGCGTCGTCAGCTGGATCTTTCTGGACATACTACGCCAGTCGTGGGAGAACATCGCCCTGTTCAGTTGGGGCAGCGCGGTCCTAGCGTGGACGTACAGGTAGCTATGCGCTGCTTGCCAACGTGGATCGGGCTACCCGTCGCTTGGTGGTTGCTCATACCTGTTGCAGATCTGGATCTGGTACCGGTGGCCTGTCGGGCGCCCCAGAATGGCCAGTTTACCCGTAAGTAATTTACTACGAAATTAATTACATTAGCTTGCGTACGAAACTTTATTTAAGAAATAACTAATTCATTTTTGTGTACAATGCAGAATTGGGAGCCTCAGGACACAATGCCTACAGCCTTGTGGGTTGGAGCGGGGCAGAGCAGGTCATAGGGAATGCAGAGCGCAAGTACAGGGAGTACACCGACTTGATTGATGTGCTAACACACATGTAGGTACGTTGGGGTCTTTGATTTGCATGCTAATAATTTATCTTGTCAATGTTAAAGACTAACTGAATTGCCATTTGCTAGGTGTATTGGCAACCCTACGACGATCCTGATCTACGGGGCCACTTGAGTCCGAAGTGTTGGCAAGAGAACGACGAGTTTTGGTCCGACGTCCCGCTTGTTTTCTTCCACGTGGTTGAGATGCACTATCCCATCAAGGTTTGCAGGCAGTTTGGCAAACGTACGGGCGTGCCACCACCTCTGTACTCCACGAGCAAGGAGTTGCACAGGTTGGTTCGCAAAATCATATTTATGTATCAACTAATTTGGCATAAGTACGCCATTGCATTTATGTGCACTAACACCGTCTAAACTTGTTGTAGTGTGGACCACAGGCTGAGGATGAAGCAGAAGGACTGGCGTGAGATACACGCATAATACATCAAGAGGTGGGAGAGAAGGGAGAAGCAGCCGCTACAGGATGGCTGAAAGCTCTATGTTTGGTGTTGGTAATTAGTGACAATGCCTAAGTACTAATCCTATGCCTAAGTTGTTTGTAGCATATGAGGATTAGTACATTCCAAGGTTGGTGGCAAGATGGACATGGTGATCATGATGGCCACACTTGGATTTGGACGCGACCCTACGTGATCAAGGCAAAGGTATATGCTTAAGGATTGTGTTTTAGTAACCAAGACACCTAGTGGGTGTGGTTACATTATAGGATAGATAGCCGTACTATAAAGAGGGGAATGACGCGGCTAATGAACTCCTAAGTGCCTCTAGATGTGCATTTCATGATCATATGCATTTGGATAGAACTAATAACGCCTCGAAAAATGATTGTGAAAATGCTAACACACTCGCACATGACGTGATCACTTGGTGGTGTTAGCACATTTGCGATGGCGGTGGAGTTTGAGTGGTAGAGAGGGTTTGGGTTCCTCTCTCCCTCCCGCCGAGCGTGCGAGCGCGGGATTCAGGCGATTTCGGAGAAATGAAATGCCTATTTTCCACTACGCCGGAAGTCGGAAATCAAACGAAAATCGAACGGAGGCGAACGGAGGTCACAGTGGTGACCGGACGCTGCACCGGACGCTGCACCGGACGCGGTCACTGTTTGACCGGACGCGTCCGGTCAGTGTCCAGTGTCTGCGCGTTTTTCAGTTGTGTGATCGGACGCGAGGCGCGTCCGGTCACAGGCGACCGGACGCGTCCGGTCGTCCAGGGAGCTTACTGGACTCCGACCGGACGCGGGCACTGTGGCGTCCGGTCAGTTCAACAGCGCGTCCGGTCGTTGGTTCGTTTTGTGCGACTCAGGGTTGACCAGCGCGTCCGGTCAGTCACGGGACCGGCGCGTCCGGTCATGACCAGCGCGTCCGGTCGTTGCGATCGGCGCGTCCGGTCAGTGCTTCGTGAAACTAGCCGTTACTCGACCGGCGCGTCCGGTCAGTCGGACCAGCGCGTCCGGTCAGCACGATTTCAGCTGGATCTCGTTCCTAACGGCTATATTCGAAGGGGTACGTCTATAAATACTCGTTGGCCGGCTCAAAGCTCCATCTCTTGGACATTTTGACATACTTGTGAGCACTTTGAGCTAAGCAACTCCCCTCCCACTCATCTCTCTTGCTTCTTTGCATATTCGAAGTGAGATTGAGTGATCCGAGTGCATTTGCATTGTGAGATTGCATCTAGTTGGCACTTGGTGGTTGATTTGCTGCGGGATTCTTGTTTCTCTTGGTGGTTGCCGCCACCTAGACGGCTTGGAGCAGCTTGGAGGCATTGGCAAGAGTTGGTGATTGTTCTTGGCCACCTCCGGTGATTGTGAGGGGTTTGTGCCTACCTCGGCGGAGCGCCAAAGGCAACATTAGTGGATTGCTCGTGTCATTTGCAACCTTTTGCCATTTGGTAGGTTCTTGTGGCGCCTTTTGAGAGGCTCGGTGTGAGACCGATTAGCCACCGAACCACGTGGTGAAAAGGGACACAACGGGGACTAGCGTGCCGGCAAGCACGTGAACCTCGGGATAAATCTTCGTGTCATCACTTTCATATTGTGATTGATTGATCCCGGTGTTCGGTTGTCTTGGTTTTCATTGTTGATCATATTGGTTGGCTCAATACTTCGCCCCTCGGTGATACCCTCCTAACTCTCACTTGTATTACTTTCTTAGTTATCTTTGCTAGCTAGTTAGCTTTGCTAAAGTAGCTCTTTTGTGTAGCTTGCTAGTTGTAGTGATAGTTACCTCCTCGGTTTGACTTGTGCGGTTGAGTGCAAATATACTAGAATTGTGAATTGGATAGGTGGCTTGCAAACACCCCGTAGGCTAAGCAAAACTCGCATCTCGCTATTTGTTGTATTGATAAACTTGTTTAGTTTGTCATTGTAGAAATTTTTAAAAGGCTATTCACCCCCCTCTAGCCATCAAGACCTTTCAAGTGGTATCAGAGCCGTGGTCACCGTTTGTAAGGCTTAACAACCTCGGTGTAAGATGGCTCAAGTTGTGTTCAACCATGTCGGGGGCAAGCCTCCATTCTTTGATGGTGTCTCATCTTTTGATCATTGGAAAAGAAAGATGAAGCAATATCTTGGCTCTATCAATGAGAAGGTTTGGGAGGTTACACATCATGATTATGCAATCATTGATCCCGACAACCTCACCAATAATGACCGCATCAACAACCAATGCAACACTATGGCTCTCAACACTCTCTACAATGGGATTGATGCAAAGGTCTTTGAGCAAATCAAGGATCTTGAGATGGCAAGTGAAGTGTGGACAAGATTAGAGGAAACATATGAGGGCACTTCAACAGTAAAGAGTGCCAAGCTCTATATGCTCAAGGATAAGTTTGTAAGCTTCAAGATGAAGGATGATGAGTCTATACCGGAGATGTTCTATAGGCTCCAAGTCATTGTCAATGATCTCAAGGGGCTTGGAGAGAAGGTTGAGGACAAGGACTTCTCACATAAGTTCTTGATGAACTTACCTAAGAAGTTTGCTATCTTGAGGAAGATGATCCAAAGAGAGGGTTTGGACAAGGTGACTCCAAACCAAGTGCTTGGAGATGTCATGACCGATGCTCAATATGATGATGATGAAGATGAAGATGAGAAGAAGGAGATCAAGGTCAAGCAAGAGAAGCCCATTGCATTCAAGGCTTCATCTTCTAAGGGCAAGAGCAAGGTGGAGAGCGATGATGATGATCCATTTGATGATGAGACCATGGCCCTCCTAGTGCACAAGATGGGAAGGTTCATGAAGAAGAAAGGATATGGTGCAAGAAAGAGAAGGGACTTCATGAAGGCAAAGGAGATGCTTTGCTACAATTGCAATAGCCCCGATCATGTAGTGGCAAAGTGTCCCTATGAAGACAAAAGATATCATGATGGGGAGTTGAAGTTGAAGAAGAACAAGAAGGACAAGAAGGAGAAGAAAGAGAAGAAGAGCTTCACTATCAACAAGAAGAAGAAGGGTGGTGGCTATGTGGTTACTTGGGATAGTGATAACTCTGATAGTGATGATGATAGCTCTAGTGATGATGAGAGGACCACTCGGCGAGCCATTGCAAGCATCGCCCTCTCCAACAAGCCGTCCATCTTCGACACTACATCGACATGCCTTATGGCCAAGCCTACCAAGGTAAAATATGATGATAGTGATGATGATTCTTGTGCTAGTGATGGTTGTAGGAGTGATGATGAGGAGGATGAGGACTACTCCAAGGATGATCTATTGGGCATAATAGATCAAATGAGCAAGGGCTACAAGAGGACAACCAAGAAATGCAAAATCTTGGAGCAAGAGCTCATTGCCAAGAGCAATGAAAATGATGCCTTGATGGAAGAGCTTGTTGCTCTCAAAAAGAGTAAGGAGTGCAAAGGAATTGAACAAGAGCTTAAAGCTCTTAGGAAATCTTTTGATGAGCTAGAGGCCTCTCGTGAGTGTCTAAAGGAAGACCACGAGGACCTTGAAGTTGCTCACACTAGGCTTAAGGAAGCCCACTCCTCTCTACTTGAGCTCATCAAGGAGAAGGACCTCAAGTTGGAGAAGCTCATGAAGGAAGCTAAGGAGGAGCAAGTAATTGCCACTTGTGATATTGGACTAACATGTGATATTATTGATGATTCCTTATTTGTTGGTCCTACTAATGCTTCATGTAGCTCATCATCATCCACCACAACCAACTCTACCTCTACTACTAGTGATTCATCACTTGTGGTTGAGAATAAGACTCTCAAGAGAGAGGTGGATGATCTCACCCGCGCATTAGGCAATGCCTATGGTGGGGATGCCCGCTTGCTAAAATGCTTGGGTAGCCAAAGGTTCTCTCTTAACAAAGAGGGTTTGGGCTATACTCCCAAGAAGGGCAAGGCGGCCTTGCTACTCCAAAGTCTCGCTTTGTGAAGAGCAATGGTCGTTATTGCAATAGATGCAAGCAAGTTGGGCATCTAGAGATTAATTGTAATAAAATGAACAAGAACAACAACAAGTTTCATGCTAAAATGGATTACATTCCTTTTGACTCTTGTTATGTGCTTACCAAGGGTGAGAAAGGTGTGCATGCTAGGTTTGTTGGTACACCAATTGTGGGTCCAAAGAAGAAGGCCATTTGGGTACCAAAGAGCTTAGTTACTAACCTCCAAGGACCCAAACAAGTATGGGTACCTAAGAAACATTAATTTATTTTGTAGGTAAATTACAAGGCCGGAGGAAGGCATTGGGTGCTTGATAGTGGGTGCTCTCAACATATGACCGGTGATTCAAGAATGTTCAACTCTCTCAAATCAAATGATAGTGGCATTGATAGTATCACATTTGGTGACAATAGCAAGGGTGATGTGAAGGCTCTTGGAAGGATTGCAATCTCAAATGATCATAGCATTTCCAATGTGCTCCTAGTTGAAAAGTTGAACTTCAATCTTCTCTCAGTTGCTCAATTGTGTGATCTTGGTTTCAAGTGCATATTTGGTGTTGATGATGTGGAGATAGTTAGTGTTGATGGCTCCAATTTGATCTTCAAGGGCTTTAGATATGAGAATCTATACTTGGTTGATTTCAATGCTAGTGACACTCAACTCTCAACATGCTTGCTCACCAAATCAAGTATGGGTTGGTTATGGCATAGAAGACTTGGTCATGTTGGCATGAAGCAATTGAACAAGTTAGTGAAGCATGACTTAGTTAGAGGCTTGAAGGATGTCACATTTGAGAAAGATAAGCTATGTAGTGCATGTCAAGCCGGAAAGCAAGTAGGCAACACTCATCCATTGAAAAGCATTATGAGTACTTCCAAGGCATTTGAGTTGTTGCACATGGATTTATTTGGGCCAACTACATACACAAGCATTGGTGGCAACAAGTATGGGTTGTGATTGTGGATGATTTCACTAGATACACATGGGTATTCTTTCTTGGGGATAAGAGTGATGTATTTGACATATTCAAGAAGTTCATCAAGAGAGTGCAAAATGAATTTGAGACCACAATCAAGAAAGTGAGAAGTGACAATGGAAGTGAGTTTAGAAATACAAGAATTGATGAGCTATGTGATGAGCTTGGAATCAAACATCAATTTTCGGCCAAGTATACACCTCAATCAAATGGCTTAGTTGAGAGAAAGAATAGAACTTTGATTGATATGGCAAGATCAATGTTGAATGAGTATAATGTGAGTCATTCATTTTGGGCCGAAGCAATCAACACGGCTTGCTTCTATAGCAACCGCCTCTATTGCCACAAGTTCTTAGAGAAGACACCATATGAGATCTTAAATGGAAGAAAGCCCAACATTGCATACTTTCGGGTATTTGGTTGCAAATGCTACATCTTGAAGAAGGGCACTAGATTGAGCAAGTTTGAGAAGAAATGTGATGAAGGATTCTTACTTGGTTACTCCACTACTAGCAAAGCTTATAGAGTTTGGAATTTGGCTAGTGGCTTACTTGAGGAAGTTCATGATGTTGAATTTGATGAAACAAATGGCTCTCAAGATGAGGAAAATAACTTGGATGATGTGAGAGGAACTCAATTGACCAATGCTATGAAAGAAATGGATATTGGTGATATTAGGCCAAAGCAAGTGATTGATGTGGATGACAACAAAGATCAAGTGCTCCAAAGTCCAATTACACAAGCTAGTGGGTCTCTAATGCAAAATCAAGCTAGTACATCATCTCAAGTGCAACAAGATCAACAAGTGGCTAGTTCATCATATCCAACTCATGATCAACATCAACATCCAAGCAATCAAGTGCAAGTGCTTCAACCAACCAACATTGCTAGAGACCATCCATTAGATTCCATCATTGGTGACATACAAAGGGGAGTTCAAACTAGATCAAGATTGGCATCATTTTGTGCTCACTCTTCTTTTGTGTCAATGGAAGAACCCAAGGACATTGATAAAGCATTGAGAGATCCGGATTGGGTAAATGCAATGCATGAAGAGCTCAACAACTTCAAGAGAAATGAAGTATGGGAACTAGTTGAGAGACCTAAGGATCACAATGTCATTGGAACAAGATGGGTCTTTCGCAACAAGCAAGATCAAGATGGAATAGTAGTAAGAAACAAAGCAAGACTAGTGGCTCAAGGTTACACACAAATAGAGGGTCTTGACTTTGGTGAAACTTATGCCCCAGTTGCAAGATTGGAAGCAATTAGGATCTTACTTGCCTATGCTTGTGCTCACAATATCAAGCTATATCAAATGGATGTAAAGAGTGCATTTCTTAATGGGTACATTCAAGAAGAGGTGTATGTGGAGCAACCTCCCGGTTTTGAAGATGACAGGAAACCCAACCATGTATATAAGTTAAGGAAAGCTTTGTATGGATTGAAGCAAGCACCTAGAGCATGGTATGAAAGATTGAGGGACTTCTTGCTATCCAAAAGATTTGTCATGGGCAAAGTGGATACTACTCTATTCACCAAGAAGATTGGGAAAGACTTGTTTGTATTGCAAATATATGTTGATGATATCATCTTCGGTTCAACCAATCAAGATTATTGTGATGAGTTTGGAAAAATGATGGCAAAGGAATTTGAAATGTCAATGATTGGTGAACTTAGTTTCTTTCTTGGACTTCAAATCAAACAAATGAAGGAAGGAACTTTTGTGAGCCAAACCAAGTACATCAAAGATATGCTCAAGAAGTTTGGCATGGAAGATGCAAAGGGCATTACAACACCAATGGGCACTAGTGGAAGTTTGGATAGTGACAAGAGTGGCAACATGGTGGACCAAAAGCTTTATAGATCAATGATTGGTAGCCTACTCTATGTGACGGCATCAAGGCCTGATGTGATGTTTAGTGTATGCATGTGTGCAAGATTTCAAGCCTCACCAAGAGAAAGTCATTTGAAGGCAACAAAGAGAATATTGAGGTATTTGAAGCATACACAAGATGTTGGATTATGGTATCCCAAAGGTGCAAGCTTTGAGCTAGTTGGATATTCGGATTCCGACTATGCCGGTGACAAAGTGGAGAGAAAGAGCACTTCCGGGACTTGTCAATTGTTGGGAAGATCACTTGTCTCATGGTCATCCAAGAAGCAAAATAGTATTGCACTATCTACCGCCGAAGCCGAATACATTGCCGCAGGTAGTTGTTGTGCACAAATCTTGTGGATGAAGGCAACATTAAAGGATTTTGGAATCAATTTCAAGAATGTGCCATTGCTATGTGACAATGAAAGTGCCGTGAAGCTAACCAACAATCCGGTTCAACATCAAAGAACAAAGCATATTGATGTTCGTCATCATTTCATTAGAGATCATCAACAAAAGGGTGACATTGCTATTGAGAGTGTGGGCACCGAAGATCAACTAGCCGATCTATTCACCAAGCCACTTGATGAGAAGAGATTTCACAAGCTAAAGAATGAGTTGAACATACTTGACTTCTCTAACATGAGTTGATGCACCCCAATGTTATGACACGCCTCTCCTTCGAGCCCCAAGGTACAATTGGTTGACATGTCATACATTCTATGCTAAGGACTTGTTTAGTGCATCTAGTCATAATTTGCATGTTCTAGGCTCATTCATGAAAATCAAATGAATTTGAAGTTTATATGGTGCCACTATTGTTTCCATGTCCTGTATGATCTAGTGGTAGCATATAACTTGTTTAAGTAGCTTGTGATCCTAAGTGTTTAATCTAGAAAACTTGTCTAAATATTTGCTTCGACATGGTGCATGATAACCCTTCTAGTGAGGTGTGAAGAAGCTTTCCCTTGGATCAAACCGAAGCATCTTATTTATGCAGGCAATCTAGGTTGAATCACAAACTTGATCCTCACCCCATAATTCAACATGATAATCTATCTAAAATTGGTCCCTTGTGGTCATTGGTGCCAAAGGGGGAGAAAAATATTGTTCACAAAGACAGAACTCAAAGGGAGAGAAGCACAAATGGGGAGAAAAATGTTGTTCACAAAGTGAGAAAACCTAAAGGGAAGAATTGATAAAAGAAGGGGATCAACTAAAATTTTGAGCACACAAGTAGGGGGAGCAAGCTCTTAAACATGATTGTTGCATTTCTTTGTGCATTCATATGTATGATGCATAGTTATGCATTTCTTTTTCTCCGATACATTGCTTGTGTGGTGACTTGCTAGTACAATTTGAATGATGTATTGAAGTACTAGCATGAATAGGAAGTAGTTAGATTTTTCTTGCTTCATGTTTTTCAAAGTGGTACTAGAACCTTGCTTATAATGTTGATCTCACGAGGTTTCTAGTTATGTTTGTGCTTTTCAAGTGGTATCTAACTACACAAGGTGCTAAGATGGTGTTTATCGCTACTCCGATGGTATCACGCTTCAAAGGTCTATAATCTAAAACACTTAGCACCTATTGATAGTCAATGCTCCTATATTTTTTCTATCTAAGCATGTATGCTTCCTAAATCCAAACTTATAGCATACATGTAGGGGGAGCCATTGCTATCAATTTGAATTCATGATCACATGTCCATACTTCTTACACATGGTAACACATTTGGACAATGTGACATGGGTTCAATCAAAATTTTATCATAATATCTTTGTGAAAGGGTTGTCACCAATTACCAACAAGGGGGAGATTGAAAGCTCTATGTTTGGTGTTGGTAATTAGTGACAATGCCTAAGTACTAATCCTATGCCTAAGTTGTTTGTAGCATATGAGGATTAGTACATTCCAAGGTTGGTGGCAAGATGGACATGGTGATCATGATGGCCACACTTGGATTTGGACGCGACCCTACGTGATCAAGGCAAAGGTATATGCTTAAGGATTGTGTTTTAGTAACCAAGACACCTAGTGGGTGTGGTTACATTATAGGATAGATAGCCGTACTATAAAGAGGGGAATGACGCGGCTAATGAACTCCTAAGTGCCTCTAGATGTGCATTTCATGATCATATGCATTTGGATAGAACTAATAACGCCTCGAAAAATGATTGTGAAAATGCTAACACACTCGCACATGACGTGATCACTTGGTGGTGTTAGCACATTTGCGATGGCGATGGAGTTTGAGTGGTAGAGAGGGTTTGGGTTCCTCTCTCCCTCCCGCCGAGCGTGCGAGCGCGGGATTCAGGCGATTTCGGAGAAATGAAATGCCTATTTTCCACTACGCCGGAAGTCGGAAATCAAACGAAAATCGAACGGAGGCGAACGGAGGTCACAGTGGTGACCGGACGCTGCACCGGACGCTGCACCGGACGCGGTCACTGTTTGACCGGACGCGTCCGGTCAGTGTCCAGTGTCTGCGCGTTTTTCAGTTGTGTGATCGGACGCGAGGCGCGTCCGGTCACAGGCGACCGGACGCGTCCGGTCGTCCAGGGAGCTTACTGGACTCCGACCGGACGCGGGCACTGTGGCGTCCGGTCAGTTCAACAGCGCGTCCGGTCGTTGGTTCGTTTTGTGCGACTCAGGGTTGACCAGCGCGTCCGGTCAGTCACGGGACCGGCGCGTCCGGTCGTGACCAGCGCTTCGTGAAACTAGCCGTTACTCGACCGGCGCGTCCGGTCAGTCGGACTAGCGCGTCCGGTCAGCACGATTTCAGCTGGATCTCGTTCCTAACGGCTATATTCGAAGGGGTACGTCTATAAATACTCGTTGGCCGGCTCAAAGCTCCATCTCTTGGACATTTTGACATACTTGTGAGCACTTTGAGCTAAGCAACTCCCCTCCCACTCATCTCTCTTGCTTCTTTGCATATTCGAAGTGAGATTGAGTGATCCAAGTGCATTTGCATTGTGAGATTGCATCTAGTTGGCACTTGGTGGTTGATTTGCTGCGGGATTCTTGTTTCTCTTGGTGGTTGCCGCCACCTAGACGGCTTGGAGCAGCTTGGAGGCATTGGCAAGAGTTGGTGATTGTTCTTGGCCACCTCCGGTGATTGTGAGGGGTTTGTGCCTACCTCGGCGGAGCGCCAAAGGCAACATTAGTGGATTGCTCGTGTCATTTGCAACCTTTTGCCATTTGGTAGGTTCTTGTGGCGCCTTTTGAGAGGCTCGGTGTGAGACCGATTAGCCACCGAACCACGTGGTGAAAATGGACACAACGGGGACTAGCGTGCCGGCAAGCACGTGAACCTCGGGATAAATCTTCGTGTCATCACTTTCATATTGTGATTGATTGATCCCGGTGTTCGGTTGTCTTGGTTTTCATTGTTGATCATATTGGTTGGCTCAATACTTCGCCCCTCGGTGATACCCTCCTAACTCTCACTTGTATTACTTTCTTAGTTATCTTTGCTAGCTAGTTAGCTTTGCTAAAGTAGCTCTTTTGTGTAGCTTGCTAGTTGTAGTGATAGTTACCTCCTCGGTTTGACTTGTGCGGTTGAGTGCAAATATACTAGAATTGTGAATTGGATAGGTGGCTTGCAAACACCCCGTAGGCTAAGCAAAACTCGCATCTTGCTATTTGTTGTATTGATAAACTTGTTTAGTTTGTCATTGTAGAAATTTTTAAAAGGCTATTCACCCCCCCTCTAGCCATCAAGACCTTTCAATGGCCCGCCACACGACCCACACGCCTTCAACAAGTACCTACGGTGGCTTCACAGGTCGACCCGTGTGCAGGTGAGGCAGGCGTACCAGGGGGGAGAACTTCCCGCTGACTCGGAGGACGACATCGTCGCCGACGAATACGAGGAGGCGACTATGCGCGAGACGCAACCACAGAGAGCCCTCTTCAGAGATACGTGGTAAGATCCTAGGTCCGTGCACTTTGGGTGGGTTGTATTCCAGTTTTAGTAAATTGTAACATCAAGGTGAAACCTCGTTTATGTATGCAAGCAAGACAATTGTCAATGATGTCCAACGAAACAGCGTTTCAACTACATGATTGCAGGAACAAAGGGCGAGGCGCGCTTGAGACATTTGTGCACGTAAGCAACACGTTGAAAATATACTATAATGTTGTACGAGTCAAAAGGTTGTCCTAAATAATGAGTCCACATATGTGTTTGCAGAAAATGAGCAGGAGTTTGAGGAAGCTAGCCCAGAAGTTGAGTTGCATAGACACTCCGTGGGAGCCGCCAGCAAACCCTCCGTGTTCCTAGAGCACAGCTTCGGCTTCTCTAAGGACACCTGCGGGCTCTTCGGACCCCGTGACAGGGTCCACCTCTGGCACGCGTACACCACCACACCGCCCCGACAAGGCCCCAGTTGACATAGACGACGACAAGGACGATGACTCAGAGTCGTCTGACGAGGACGAGGCATGGGGCTTTGGCATACCCTAGCACTGGCACCCTACGCAGCAGGGCCCTTCCCACCTCAGTCCTTTCCAGCAGGGCTTCCTCCAGCAAGGTCCTTTCCAGCAGGGCTTCTCCCAGTCAGGCCCGTACCCGCAGGGCTCTATCCACCTCGGTCCTTTCCAGCATGGCAACTTCCAGCACGTACCTTTCCAACAAAGCCCTTACCAGCACAGTCCATACCAGCCCAACCCATACCAGCACACCCCGTACCAGCATGCCCTGTCCCAGCCTAGCTCGTACCAGCACACCCCGGTGGACCCTTCCCAACACCAGGAGATTGGCATGTCGCAGCTCTTTGATGCCCTGTTGGGAACCCAAGGAGACGAACAGGTAAAACTAAATAAGAAAATTTTCTTATTTGCCTAGCCCATGTTATGTAAGAATGCCAAAATCTAACACTGATTTGTCTTTTATCTGAGCAGGGGACGAGCCATGCACAGGGCCAAGGACGGCAGCACCATCATCGGGACCACACAGACGTTGGCTATACCCCCAATGTGGTGCCTACCAATCCGAAAAGACGGAGGTGGCCGAGGGAGCCTTACACTCCTGGGACATAGAGTGCATGTAAGCATAGCAATTATATAAGGATAACATTTCAATGATCAAAAAAATTATCTATGTGTTACTTACCAATGTCATATATACTGCAGGTTCACTTGGTCATTTTCATGGCAGGATGAAGTTGGAGACCCTTTGTTGCACTCTATGTCACCATTTATGTATCCAAGTCATTTGTCGAAGAACCTACTTAGTGTTGAACTTATGTGTCCTAGCAGTGTGTCGAAATAATTTGCAACTACATGTATTTGGAACTAATGGATTTGAGCTTGTAATGTGATGTTTTATGTGTTCCAGTGAACTTGTAATGTGCTTACATTCTACTTTTCAAGCTCACTGGAGCGTTCGATGACATGTAATAGTATTTTATGGCTGTCGCTCCCTGGCTGGGGGAGCAACAACTCTGCCGCTCCCTGCTTGGGGGCTGTGTTTCCTGCTGCTCCGTGCTTTGATCGGTAACCTCGACTACATATACTTTTTTATAATACTAGGATATGTTGGAAAGTGACATGTTGGAAATAAAACACTTGCACGATCGAGGGAAACAGTAGGCACATGGTACACACTTATTAGAAGGTTCAACAGTTTCACTACCACTTGGTCCAACATAAAACATAGTTTAAACTCAAACACTGATATTAACGAACTAAACAATAACATGTTGCAAACTAAACCTAGCATGCCTAATAATGGTACCACATATTGAACTGAGTTGCGCCTTTCCCACAGTAACCCCCCATTGACGGCGGCAGTGGCGATGGCGGTGGCGGCGGAGAAGGAGACCCGTGCTTCTTATGGTATGGGCACTGGCAGTATGGATTGTTGCATAGTGGCTCCTCTATATCGTTGATGCTGTCGTCGTCCGACTTGTCCCTGTTACCACTTCCAGGGTCATACTCTAGATCAAAGATGCGTCCCTGTAGATATGTGATGTATTGTTGATGGGGATAGATAGGAGAAGGATCGACCCATCGAGTGAACCCACAGTTATCTGTGCAGCTTGAATCCTGAAAACACATCTACCAATAAGTACTTCTACAAACCAAATGCAAATATGAAAAAATGAGAGTTAAAAGGAAATACAAATCTTCGCGGGCATCTGAAGAAACGACGGCCTCCACCGTCACAGTCGTTATACATCTGCACGACGCAATCCTCACCGTGGCGACAGAGATTTATACATCTGCACGACGCAATCCTCACCGTGGCGACATTTTGGCCAATCTTCCGTACGGTTGTCGTATGATCTAAGAGGTCTCTTGCGGGTGAAGTCACTCTTACTCTCCAAAGGAAATTGTTCTATAGGTTTCTCAAAAGAATTAGGACCCAGAGAACCCTCCCACACAATTGGAGGTCCCTTCCTCACTCTCTTTCCTCTACCTCTGCTCGACGAACTTCCGCCCGACATTTGAACTACAACTAAACAAGAAAATAACTTGTGTGATGGCCGGGAGGGGGGAGGGGGGGCGCGGCGCCGAAACGACGAATGACCACAGCTCAAGAGAAGAGAATAAAAGGCGTCCTGCGCTTGCCGCTCCTTGATCTGAGGAGCGGCAAATGCCGCTCTCTCGTGTAGAGAGCGGCCAAAAGTGTTAGATATAAAAAAACTTTCAATGCTAAAATTAAAATAGTTTTTAAAAAGTGTTAAAAATGTGATGTCATTGCTGTGCAGACTAAAGAAAGCAGACACATTATCTTAAAATGCTATAACTTCTAAACGGTGTATTCATTTTTAATTTCATCTGCATCAGTGTGTTCTTCGAAGCATATGCAAGTGGCGACTAGTTTTGTTCGTCTGGTCGCGTAGAACACATCGATGTAGCTGGAATTGAAAATGAATACACCATTCAGAAGATATAACATTTTAAAGTAAATGTTTTTGCTTTTTTTTTTTAGCTTGCCGTCAGCCAGTTGAAAATGAGTGGGTGAGCGGGTGCATGCAGGGCGAGCGCCGGAGCGGAGTGAGCGCGTGCAGTCATATGCAGCGCTTGTCGAAATTTTATTCGCTAGGTGAGTGATGTTCACGATTTAGTGCTCCTGCAACGATAAGGCAACACCTAGTTGGGAGGCGGTGAGCTCTAGTGACGAGGCCAACCCGTGATGTCAAGACGTGAGGCTAGGGGTAGTGACAAGACGGGGGAGATGCCAGCGTGCGACCGATTACGGGTAGTAAAAGAAAGAGAATCCGTTGATATCTTTTAGGAACTGTTTGGCAGGGCTTTTGTCATACGAAAAAACTTCTTCCTAAAAGTTGTTTTACAACTCATGTCATAGCAAGAACTTAGGTGAACCTGAAAATACTAGTTTTCTACGTGCTATCTTCCCTAAAAATTGTTTTACCAATCGTTTTTTAAAACAGTTTTAGCTTTAACAGTGAAGCTGCTTTATGAAACTGAGAAAAAAACTGCTGAGATGTACCAAACAAATCAATGTTTATCTTTTTTTTTTGATTTGATGTTTGGTAGTTATTCTAATGATTTACTAAAGTCCGAAACGTTTCTCACAACTAAACACATTCCTCTGGCTTTCCCTACGGCCCTATTCGTTTTATCAGGAACAACCGGCAGGGAGAGTTTTTGGCCAGAATCGCTATTTAGGGTGTGTTTAGTTTCTCATTTCACCCAAAAACTTTTAGGTTTTGGCCCATCATTTTATAAAATGGAACTAAACACCATGCAAAATTTTTGGCAAAAATGTATCTATTCTCTATTTTGGATTTTAGCCTCAAGAGGGAAAAAAAGCTAAAAAGCTAAAAAAAAACCCTCACCCACCCCATGAAAAATTTAGCATTTTAGATGGAACTAAACACACCCATAAAAATTTTAGTATTTTACATTTCATCATTCCAAAATAGTTACCATTTTGCCTTCTATGGATAACTAAATACAGCCTTAATAATAATTTGTATAAGCTTTGAGTAGACGGAATGATTCCTGGCGTGGTTTGGCTGAACCGAACGGGCCCTAATCCACCTTCTCACTTCTGATCCTGACCTCAACTCAATCCCTGCCCCGCCGCCGTCTCTCTCTCTAACCCGCTTGTCCACCTCCCTCTCCTCGGCTGCTCTCTGCGCGTCCACCAGGGTCTACGCCGCATCGGTGAGTACCTCCCGCGCGCTTACACGCTAGTCTCACCCTCACGACCTCCGCTCCTCCCGTTCCCGCGCTCCGATTTGGGGCCCAGCGGTTGCTGCTCCTCCATGTTTCTTCAGTCATCGATGCCGTTTTCGGTGTAATTGAATTGAATAAATTGGTGTTCCGATCCTTGGATTGCAGGATTGGGTGGTCGGGTCTGTTTGAGGTCGCGCGGGCAGGGGCAGCGTCGGTCGATGGCGGAGCTTGTGGGGCCGCGCGTCTACAGTTGCTGCACTTGCCGGAACCACGTCTGCCTCCACGACGACATCATCTCCAAGGCCTTTCAGGTCCGAACTCCCCGGAATCACCTTTCCTTTACATCCGGCGAGTTGTTTGTTCTTAGGAGCTTCTGTAATTAGCTTCCGGCGAGTCTATCTATACTAGGGATTAGGACCTCTGCCTCCTCCGAAAATCGAGTCCTCATGTAGGTGATACACTTACTGGATCCACTTGTGTGGATATTCTTGATGAAATGATTGATTTGTGATTGCCAAGTGGAGCGATCCTTTTTGCAGCAATGGGTGATAGGCAATAGACACCCCAAGCGTGTATGCTGTAACATTTCTGTTTGTTTACTTAGTGCTCGGGATGTCAGTTTGTTGCGAGTTGTGTTTGCATAGCCATGTCTTTTATGGCTAGCAGAGATCACACCACTTCCACTTGGGTTAATATGAAATCGGTACAGATGGTCTGTGCTAGTGTATTTCTCTGTATGTTTGCACCTCTGAATCATGCCTTCAGGTTTCATGTCCATATATGGTTGTGCTTCTCATTGCATTATAGTACTTTAGATTTTACTTTAAATACTGAATGAAGCATAGCAGCAAAATGGCGCTCTTGTTTGCTGCAGTGCTTTTAACACTATAGTATTCATGTATCTAGTGCTCCCACCCTTTCCCATGCTCCCATTTGAAAAAAAAAACCATCAAAATGTTTTATGCTCACTTAAAATTTGAGATGCAACAAAATATGTGCAAGGAGATAGAAAAAAGTGAAATCAGCACTGGAATAGTTATGGGTTGCACTGTTTATTTTGATGCAACTATACAAGTGCTGATTTCACTTTTTTTAGATCTTTGTATCTCCTTGCACAGATTTTTATTGCATCTCAAATTTTTACATGAACATTGAACTTCGTGTCACGTATCCATTCATATTTTTGTTATAATTTTTGTGGGCACATTTGGATGTCTTTTTCTTTTTCTTCTTCTTCTTCTTCTTTTTTCTTTTTTCAAATGGGAGCATAGGAGTATGGTGAAGAGGTGGGAGTACTGGATACGTTCTCGGTGACTTGGTGCTGAAAGCACAACCAAAAACTAGGATCCCTATTATTGTCTCTGAAACCATTTATAAGCTCTGTGTCATTAGGGATTGGAAAGTTCTTTGTAAGCATCATATTAGTTGAGGCTTCTGCTGGCGCCCGGAGGATAATGCATTCTTCCTTTTTCTGTTTTAGGGGAGGAATGGCCGTGCATTTCTGTTCTCTCATGCCATGAACGTAGTTGTTGGGGCGAAGGAGGATAGGCAGCTTATGACAGGGCTACACACAGTCGCTGATATCTACTGTAATGATTGCCGTGAGGTGTTGGGCTGGAAGTATGAGAGAGCATATGAAGAGACACAGAAATACAAGGAAGGAAAATTCATATTCGAGAAGTCAAAGATTGTCAAAGAAAACTGGTAGTATCCAAGTTGTCACTCGCCAAATGTTCTGGTGAAGATGAAATTGGTCATTGTTACATGGTAGTGTGCTTTTGGATGCTTGCATCCCTGTAAATAGCCTTCCTCCATGGATTGCAGTGTTAAGGCGCCTCCTGTTCTCGCCTTAGTGCCAATTGTAAAGCACACTTATTCCTGTTCATTTGTGTGAATAAGATACTGCATGTGGTTATTTGGTATGGAATTATGGCAACATGGTGGGTCCCAAAAATCTTTTACAACCTTCATTCTCGATGAGAGTGTAGTGCGGAATTTGTCGTTGGATGGATCTTATCAGGTTGCTGAAAAATTAATGGCTGATTCCATGCTTTGTTTGTAGTAAGAACATTGGAGGATAGTTGTGGTTCCTTGAAAAGGGAATAACTTAGTTGACATGGAACTGATTTAACATTGGTAAATGAAACATTATAGAAGAAACCCTCTGGTATTATCGATTCCTAAACGTTCTGCATGTCTTTCTCTGCAAAAAGTCTGTTGATGTTACTCTTGGTAGTCAGACTGTTTATTTAATAAGGGAGCATGTATTTGATACGTTTGGTTAATGAATTGGTCCTGTATGTGATATATCTCTTGAAAAATTTAGACTGATCAAGAATACTTATTTTACACTGTTAGTTATTCATTCGATAACTGCTTTGACCTGTACTATGCAGGCAAGTTGAAAATCTGGTGAGTTGGATGACCTTTTCTTGTAATAATTACTCCAGCCTTGCAGGATTCCTGAGCAGTCTGTTCGTCGTGCATCCAATGGCTGTATAGTACAAAATTGTTTTTGTCCGCTTCAACCAGTCCACGCCTATGCTTGTCTTGGCAGCTTGCGTCTTGCAATCGCTCTGACAATTGGCTGATTTGTAAACTGAAAAATTCTATTTCCCTTTAATGAAATACGGATCCAATCTGTTCTTGAAAAAAGACCTTTTCTTGTAATGCATTGCAGAAGGATCAGGGTTTCGTGTTCAAAGTCCAAACACTTCTGATTAGGCTTGTAGTTAGATTCAGTTTGAAAATTCTTGCCTTTAGCTGTTTCTTTGTTATTATTTTTAAATAGCGTTTACATCACACTCTTATGTTTGTAGTCGTGTTCCAACTTTAAGGTTTGATGCTCTTACCTTAGCGACATGTTTCTCTGAATAAGATACTGCATATGGTTCTTTGTTCCAAAACCATGGTCTCTATTGTGCATAACTTGTGGAAGAATGTTTCATAGAAATTGCATTCGGTATTATCTGGAATGATGAAATATTATAGGGAAGTTGCCACCATGCATAGCATAATATTGAAACTTAGTTGCCATAATACCGTCCAAAGTTGAGGCCATGAGGCCACATGTCAGACACAGCCGATGCTATTTTGGCATGTCCTCTCTTATAATGAAAAACGTGTCAAACAGACATGTTCTCAAAAAATAAAAATAAAAATTTGCATGTACTAACTTTGGATGGTCTTTTGGCACTCACCAACAACATAATGTGTATGAGGCAATTTTTACCAAAATACTAATGGCCAATTCTTTTTTTCAATTTCGTCAGAACCCAGCAAGATAGCTATGGTTTCCACTCATAACAAGATGGCTGAAGTTGATACGGAACGAGTTCAGATTACTATGACAAACATTTTTATAGAAAAGGACGGTGACAAAAGAGATATTGCAAATATTATGCATGTCTTTCTCTGATAAGTGCTATATTGATGTTATCATGCCTCCCAGATCACTGTTTAATCAGGGAACTTTACTATTTGGTCAGCAAATTGATTCTGCATGTTGTCATGTGTTTATTGACTAAAGCAAACTAATCAAAAGGCGGTTACATATTTTGCATCATTAGTCGTCTTTTTACTAACCTCCTTGACTTAATCTTTGTTGCCTATGTAGGCTAGTTGAAAATATGCGCAGCCATCTTTTCTGGTAGTGCTTAGCTAATGGATTTATCTTGTCTTGATACTTAACGTTTGATCAGGATCAAGTTGGACTTTTGGATTGATACGTTGCATTTGGCTCTCTTTTCTAGGAGTATGTCAAGTTAAATTTTAGAAAAAAGTCTATTTCACCCCAAGGACTTTAGGGAATGATACGTTGCATTTGGCTCTCTTTTCTAGGAGTATGGTCAGTTTAAATTTAGAAAAAGTCTATTTCACCCAACTATGGGGTGGTCTACTTACCCCCAAACTAGAAACGGTCTAATTTCCCCCCTAACCTATGCAAAACCGGCCAAATCACCCTAGAGTGGTTTGAACGGTGGTTTTGCTACAGTAATACGCGGTTTATTCTTTTCTTTTTATTTATTTTGCCTGAATATTGAAAAATCATAGTAAATCACAGAAAATCATAAAATGGAAAATCCAATTTTGTTAGACTCCACATGAGTAGATCTATACAGTGAACATATAATATAGTATGTTTTAGTACAAATCATCGTTCAAAACCGCTCGAGGGGTGATTGGGCCGGTTTTGCAAGTTCAAGGAGTAAATTAGACCGTTTCATAGTTTGGGGGTAAAGTAGACCACCTTTCATAGTTGGGGGGTGAAGTAGATTTTTTCCTTAAATTTTATAACTTGCACTTTTGTCCAGCTGTCCCGCGAAGAATTGTTATTATTTATTACTCATAACCGTTGATCTGATATTTTGGAGTGTGTTCATGTGCTGTTAATACTAGATAGTTACCTAATTTGAGCCAAATTGATTTTGGTTGCAGCTGGGCGTGCAGCCTGACCACATCTTTATTATCTCTACTTAATGGACCAATCAAAATTACGCTCAGTCTACCCAGAAAAACATCCCCTGCTGAGGGCCTCTAACCACTGTGCATCTAAAAAAATATACACAAGACTTCGTCTTTATTAAAATCAATGACGAGCATCTCCAAGAGTTTGCCAAAATTCACTTGGCAAATATCGTGATTTGACAACTCGCTAAAATATATGGCAAGTGAAAAAATAGACTCTCTCCAAGAGTTTGCCATTTGGACTTGGTAAAATAAGAAGAGGCCCGCTAAGCGAACGAAGAGCCCCGTTAAGAAACAAAGAGCCCCGCTTAAATTTGCACGTGAAGCCGGATGCGCGCTCGCGCTCAGCGCGTAAATATGCGCGTGGAGGGGGAGATTTGCTAAGTTGTTAAAATTTACCAAGTTGGATATCAAACTGTTGGAGCATAATTTTTTCTATTTTACAAAAATAGATAGATGCCAAATTAATTTGGCAAACTCTTAGGGATGCTCTTAGTATCCGGATCAAATCGGACGGCCGAGGGAAGAAGTTTGAAGCCATGCTCACCCCCTCTCACCCCCGCGCCCTGCCTCCGCTCCCAACGCCTGCGCTGCGCCCCAGCGGGCACGGTTCGACCCCCGTTCACCTATTTTTTTTTTTCCGAGAAAACATCATCCCCGACCCGTCTGCTCGAACGCGACCGAGTGAGCCGCGAGGGAGAGAAACAGGCGATCGAGCGAGAGCCGGCCGCGAGGCCGCACGCCGCCAGGGCGCCAGTCGAGGGGCTAGGGTTGCGCGGGGTCGGCGGCGGTGGCATGGAGCGCGTCTTCTCCGTGGAGGAGAACCCCAACCCCTACTGGGCCGCCGTCACACCCTCATTTGGCGGCCGTCGGCGCCGTTGTTGTACCAAGTGGAGGATGAGGTCGGGGGCGGCGGCCAGCATATCTTGGCCACAGAAGAGGCAGAGGATGAGGGACTGCCAAGGGAGTAGACGGCGGCGTTCGTGGCGGACTCCGTCTCCCTCCGTGCGGATCTGAGTTGTTGATGTTTGGCTCTCTGCGCAGAGGTCGTCGGCGGAGGCGGAGGCGGCGGTGGTCCGGAGTCTGTACTGCTCGGGCAGGGCCAGTTCGCGCTACGTACCTCTGTGTGGAGCGGGACTACGACAAGGATTTCGCGTGCAAGTCCATCCTCATCCCCGAGACCCTCTCCCTCGGCTTGGGGCAAACAAAATCAATGGCACACCACTGGACCCCGCTTGGCCCAGGAGCAATCTTATGAAAATTTAGGCACGACAGAGAGGAACCACTCTATTCTTGCTATTCTTTAATAAATTGGAGTTCTAATTTCCTATGCTATGCGCAGATCCGAAATCAAGGCTACTTTGCTTCATTACAGGTAATCTAATACTACCCAATTTTGTGATGTTTGAGTGGTAATTGGATCTACACTTTTTTTTTTCTATAGCTTCTACCCAGTAGCAGCACCCGTAGGTCAAAGCACATCAGCCGCTGATTTATAGAACTATGGATGTGCTTGTCTCAGATTCACAGAAATCAGCTAGAGATCCACATAGAACTATGGTGCTTGTCACAGATTCGCATCAGCTAATTTATACTTTAGCTACTAATTTATAGAATTATAGATGCCGCCGCCGCCGCTGCTGACCTATAGAAAATCATAGCATCCATAGTAACAAGCCTATTCCAGTTGAAGGTCATCAGGAGAAACTGAATATCACGGTGAGTATTTGGTGCAGGTGTTTCGTGTCGGCCAGCAGGGGCGGCGGTCGGCTGGACTGGCCAGCCCGCAGTGGTTGGATCTACAGGTCGGTCCCCCTCCCCCGAGGGTGACACATGGTGGTGCTGCGGGGCCCGACGGTGGCCGCCCCCGGCGAGGCCGGTGCCCACGGTGGACCTGCTCGACATGTTCCGTGAGGTTGCCTACATATTCTGTTGCTCCCTACATATTTTCATTTGAATTTTGCAAAATATAGGTATATATAAAAGATACATGCGCCTCTGTTGTGGCTTCAGCTTGTTTTTGAGCAATGCAGGTTTAAATGTGCCGTACTGAGTGGAATCTGTGCTATATTTAGCCGCTTGGTTTGGTGGCCTCAGGTAAACTTGGTTCATATGGCATTTTGGTTCGCGTTGGCGCTGTCCGGTGGGATCAGATGAGTCCTTTTTTTGTAATCAGATGAGTCTTTTATGGGGCATTATAGAGAAACTGAATTTATTGAGTGGGACTTTGGTGGTTGGTTCAAAATCTTGGAATTGGATTTGTTAAAAAAAATGGCTCCATGTTCTAACCATTAATAGTTTCAGTCTTTAGGTTGGCTTAATCTTTTCTTTGCTACTTTGAGTAGGATAAACTGGAGAACCATTACAGCATGGATTATGAATGCGATGTAAAATACATCTCATTGAGTCTTTCTGTAAGGCTGGTACCTGATATTTGCAGGTTGCTATTATAGTATCTTGGCATCAACTAATACATAATTTCTTATTTAAATGTTCTTGCATGTATATTATAAGGAATCACTTAGATGCTGGGTTTCCCCTCTTTGAATCAGAGTCTCTGAAATGGCCTGGATTTGTGCAGTTTCATGATGTGAATGGAAAAGTACTCGCATATTCAGCGCATGGGTATGCATTCTAATGGTTCATTGGACTAAAAATGGTATTTTTTTTTCACAATAATATTGTTGGGTCATCTTTTATCTGTAGTATATATGAAGTCTTTGACTCGAAGAACTGCTACTTCCTATATTCGATACCACATGAAAACGTGCAACAGATAAAGATCAGGTTGTGTGTTATACCATATTTTCTAGGTCAGTTGTTCCATTCTTTAATATTATATGGTGCATTGTGCATAGGAATTTGGTTACCATGTTGTTATTGAACAGTGCTTTTTTCAATACCATTGGTTACCATAGAACTAGCAGCTCATCATTGTGTTACCGGCTTACTGCCTCAAAGACAACCTGATATTAAGAAACCTCGAGGAAGTTTTAGGCTATCATAAGTTGGGCTTGTTTTTTTTGAAAAATCTAGATTTGCAAATTATTTCAATGATATTTTTCGTGAACAAACCTTAAAAATTTTGAAATCTGAATTCTGGACCATGAAACTTCACTCACCAATGTGGAATCATTGAGGATTTGTTTTGGAAAGAAACATTATAGCAGAAATCCTCTGTGGAATTATCGTTTCCTAAACATTCTGCATGTCTTTCTCTGCAAAACAGTCTGTTGATGTTACTCTTTGTTAGTCAGACTGTTGTTTAATAAGGGAGCATGTATTTGATACATTTGGTTAACGAATTGTTCCTGCATGTGATATATCTATTAATATTTAGACTGATCTACTTATTTTACATTGTTAGCCATTCATTTGCTAACTGCTTTGACCACTATGCAGGCAAGTTGAAACTCTGGTGAGTTGGTGATGACCTTTCCTTGTAATGCATTGTAGAAGGATCAGGGTTTCATGTTCAACCCCTTGTTATTAGGCTACAGTTAGATTCGTTTTGAAAACTCATGCGCCTATCTGTCTCCACCCTTGTGATTAGGCTGCAGTTAGATTCAGTTTGAAAACTCTTGCGTTTAGCTGTCTCTTTGTTATTATTGTTAAGTAGTATTTGCATCACTCTTATGTTTATAGTCAGGTTCCAACCTTAAGGTTTGATGCTCTTGCCTTAGTGACATGTTTCTGTGAATCATATACTGCATATCGTTCTTTGTTCCAAAACCATGGTCTCCATTGTGCATAACTTGGTGGTCTATAAGTAATCTTTACAATATTGGTCCTGTGGGAGAATGTTACATAGAAATTGGCATTGGATATTATCAGGAATGATGAAATATTACAGGGAAGTTGCCACCAGCATAGCATTATGTTGAAACTTAGTTGCCAGTTGAGGCCATGAGGCCACATGTCACACACAGCCGATGCTATTTTGGCAATGTTCTAACTTTGGATGGTCTTTTGGCACTCACCAGCAACATAATATGTCCGGAGACAATTTTACCAA
The DNA here is from genome assembly GCA_022457205.1 of Saccharum spontaneum. Lineage (NCBI taxonomy): Eukaryota > Viridiplantae > Streptophyta > Magnoliopsida > Poales > Poaceae > Saccharum > Saccharum spontaneum. The sequence goes on along the minus strand of CM039607.1, from coordinate 21,245,408 downwards.
AATACTACTGGTGAATTCTTTTTTTTTTTCAGTTTCGTCGGAATACAGCAAGATAGCTATGGTTTCCACTAAAAACAAGATGGCTCAAGTTGATACAGATTACGGAACCGATTTCAGATTACTATGAGAAACATTCATAGAAAAGGACAGTGACAAAAGAGATTGCAAATATTATGCATGACTTTCTCTGTGAAGTGCTATGTTGATGTTATCATGCCTCTCAGATCTATATTGTTTAATCAGGGAACTTTACTATTTGGTCAGCAAATTGATTCTTGTTGTCATTTGTTTATTGACTAAAGCAGACTAATCAAACGTGGTTACATATTTTATATCACTAGTTGAGTGCCCGTGCGTTGCTACGGGAACAAAACAATATCACGATCTAGTTCTTACCATAACAACCGTATTCATTATGACAATCTATACTACCATCCCCCTGTTCGGCTGAGCTTATCAGCACGGCTTATCAGCAGTGGAACAGTGTTTTTCTCTCACAGCAAATCAGCCACAGCCGGCTTATAAGCCAAAAAAACAGCCTGCCGAACAGGGCCCATGTCTTGTCTGTGATACGCTTAAGATAGTCTTCTAATCCTATGTGTATGTAATTTCTTATTTGCATTTGCAGTCCTGCGTGTTTGTAGTCTCTTAATGTCATTTTCACATTTGTAATAATTTCTTAATTCTCCATGACATGCTAATACCACAGTCCAACCCTTTCGATTCATGGATGTAAGTTTTCTTTGAAGTATCGCTAATCATTAACCATGGAAGCAAGGAAACACGTTATAAACAATAAACATCACGTTACAAATAAACATCAAGTATTGATCATTACAATGAAATTATAGTACAGACAATCATTGGTGATAATAGTATAATTATACCACCGTTGCCAAGTAGCACCACAAACTAAAAGCATTAAGTTGTGTGAATAAACACCAATGTTTCAATAGCCACACAGACTGTATTGTAGCTTACCGAATCAGGAGTGTTGAATTGTCGCCCAAGAGCATCTCCTCCAGCGACCATCTGAACCTAGGTGTGGTAATGGATAAACGTCGAGCTTGATGGTGTTACTGACCAAGATGCAGGATTTATTGATATAAACACGAAGTCAGAATGTTGCTTAGAAATTAAATTCTACAGCAGCAGCAGTGTACATAATCTCCATGAGCAAGGTTGCTAGCAGAGCTCATCTCAGCGAGTAGAAGTAGCCCACTTCCTTTAGGCAAACCCTTCAAGGGCAGAACACAACAGTAGGTGTGAGTACTGAGTACCATGATTCATTAGCTATTCTTATATGCAATAGTAACTTATTCAAGTTATTATTAGTAGTTGCCATGCAAGTAATATACATAAAGCATATTCAGCTTCAAGCCATCTACGTTTCCAGGTGTAGGTATTATATACACATTAACAATATCGGCCTAGAATATGCAAAGTATTCCTCTGAACCAGATTAGAGGAAATTTCGTATGAAAGCGAGATTAATTCACCTATACCAGCAATAGTTGAGCTCTAGGTGCTGTCAATTCAAAAAGGATCTGTAAGCCATTGTTCCTCTGAAATCAGTTTGGGTGAAAATAGGAAAGATAAGTGGCTTCAGTTTTTCATCTGAACTTGTCAGCTCATCTTCAGTTTAGAGCAATTTGATTGATGAGCTTGATGATGAAGAGGGTGGTGATGTTGGTGAAGAAGTACTGCCATTGGCAGTGTACCAGACGGGCATGTTGAGGATCTGATCAGGGAGAAAGTGCCACTGGGGATGACCGTGCTGCTCCGATCTGGCGTCCGAGAGACCGGCGGCTGACCAGGCAAGGCATGGCGCAGGGCTGGTGAGCAGAGGACGCTGCTTCTCATGTTTCTGTCAACAGCAAACCAGGCGTGGCATGGGGTATGCTCGGTGAGTGTGGGATGCTGCTTCTCGCGTTTTTAGGAAGTGCTATTGCTCTATTTTTAATCTGCATAGCAACAATGGAGAATTATGTTATGTCTGAATAGAACATAAGAAATGAGGCACAAGAAAGAAAACCAGAACTCACCCAACGTTGAAACAAAAAAGCTAACATTACAGGTCTTGTGTAAATTTCAAGAACTACACCTGCTGAGGTAATAAGAGGAGCATGAAAAAATATAACGTTTTGAGGTTGATGTTAGTTAACCGTTTTTTATATGAATGTGAATAAAGTATGACACAAATAACACTGAAACACATTATTCAAGAATGTATATAAAAAAAGACAATTCAGAGGTAGCGAGAGGGGAGCAACAGGAGGAAGAGAGAGGCGGCTGCAGCGCGGTTACCGGTTGTGCGAGGGAGTAGTCCACAATGCGTCACACAAGGGGGCCCACTTGATAGCACATTAGCATCACAGGCGGGGCTAGGCAGACCAAAGGGGAGCATGGTTCTTAGTGAATTGTCACCATATAGTTCCCCAAGAAAATATCTGAACGGCGAATTGTCAAGGCGCTCAACTTTTGCAAGAGCAAAATGGTTTATAGATGTGAATATGCATATCTAGGGCTTGCTAACTCAATATACAATAGCACACTACTAAATTAGAATTGAATCTACCAAGCAATGAAAATTGGTCCACTAAATCCATTATTCTGCTTTGTGATAAGATTTCCTAGATTTAGTCATATACAAAAATCATATCAATTAGTATTTTAGACTGTCTTTCTAGCCTAATGCTTTAACTCTAGGATGCAACAAACTTCACATACAACATGCTATGTTTTACTTTTCTAATATCATAGAAATGGAGCAAGATCATCTAACAAAATTCCTTACAATGTATTGTCTAAAATCAGGAGTGGTGAAAGGACCATCAGATTATCACAATAATCATGTAACTTTACATTATCACAAGTGAAAACTGAGATCTGTACCTCCAAGAATGTTGCTGTTCGCCTTCATGTACTTCTCCAAGTCCAGTGAGGCCTCCTTCTCCAATGCAGGTTAATAGATGGTGGGAATTTATGTAGTTCCTCCCAATTCATGTATTCTGACAGGAATTTATGCTGATCCTCCCATATCAGTGACAAAAGTATCCGACATTGTGTGAGAAAAGATAAATTCAAGCACTAAACACTAAACTAAACTATGAACTCTAATGAGCAATACTTACTCATGCCGATTTAGGGGAGAGTGAGGTATCAAGCTTCCATAACTGGATTCAGGCAAGTTCTCGTATTGTCACAAAAATCTAGTTTTCTTATTTGATATTTCTAACAGGTATTCCGTGACTAATTTGTAGTTTTACCTGGAAGAAGCCAATGGAAATGTGGATCACCAAGGTTATATATTTTCTAGATGCCGTGGTGAATCGGTGAGTATATACTATATAGTTAAGCATTGATGCAGTGCTGCTGCATACGAATAATGTTAGCTAAAATGTTCTACCCTGGTCTTGGTAGCCTGATTCAGAGAGACAACTGCTGACTGTTCAGTTTGAGTGTCATGGTGTGCTGAAATCAGTATCCAACACGTTGATTGGTGTCAGTCCTGAGTTTGATTTGTTGCAAATTTGCAAACAGAATTTATGCATCCACAAACATGTGGCAAATAATATGCTAACCCGAGACTACCACTATGTCAAAACGTTTGACTCAACTGCTTCGTCAGACTTTCAGAGCAGAAATTCAAAGGCAGCATTGCTTATTCCAGCAGAACAAGAAAGCACTTTTGTTCAATTCAAACATTGCGATTTCAGCATCATATATTATTAGGTTCAAAAGAAAAAGGGAGGCTGAAAGGATCAAGATGCCCAAGAGGGGGGTGAATTGGGCTTTTCTAAAAATTAATTGCAAGAATTAAATCCTACAAGCCAAAGTTCACCCCTAGTGCTTGTGTTCCTTGTGATTCTACCGGTAAAAAGTTTTGCACTCTAAGTTCCAATCCTAGTCTAGCATGCCAATTCTAGGAAAGTAAACCAAGCAATGAAAGTAATACGAGAAAGTAAATGCTTGAAAGTAAGGGTTAGGAACACGACGATGTTTTCCCGAGGTATCGGAGAGTCGCCACTCCCCACTAATCCTCGTTGGAGCACCCGTGCAACGGTGTAGCTCCCCGTTGATCCGCGCAAGGATCAAGTGCTCTCTATGGACTGATTCTTCGACACTCCGTCACGGTGAATCACCCAAAACCGCTCACAAGATGAGTTGGGTCATCCACAAGCTCCGCTGGATGATCACAAAACTCCCAATCACCACCAAGCCGTCTAGGTGATGGCGATCACCAAGAGTAACAAGCAAGAACTCTCACTTGACCACAACAAGCCTAATGAGAAGATGGATGCACACTTGCTGCTCCCTAGACACTAATGAGTGATTCTCAAACTTTGATTCTCAAATCACTACCCACACTAGAGCTCTTGCACTCCCTTGCACTTGAAAGGTGTTTTTCAGCTGAACAAATGAGCAAGAGACCTCTAAAAGAGGTAGAGGGGATGTATTTATACACCCCACAGTCAAATCCAACCGTTACCTGCCAACTCAGCAAAATACGCACTGACCGAACGCGCCGGTCGACGTGACCAGACACGCCGGTCGAACGTAACAGTCGAAAAGCTGAACAACACCGTTGAGTGACCGGACGCACCGATCAGGGGTGACCGGACACGTCCGGTCATGCAAGGTCCTTACTGTACTTTGACCTGACGCTCGATCGCATCCGATCAGTGATGACCGGACGCGTCCGGTCAGCAAAGTACCTTACTGGAATGTGACCGGACACGTCCGATCACTTCTCAGTCGCGTCCGATTAGTTGTTTTACCCTCTGAGACACGTGTCAGCATGATCACCGCGTCCGGTCCTCGCAAGAACCGCGTCCGGTCAACCGAGCTGAAACGCAATAACTGTTAGTACTGACCGGACGCGTCCGGTCGAGACAGAGACCGCGTCTGGTCAAGGGAAAACGGCTCTAACGACTTCGAAACACGATGCAACTTGAACCAAGTTGCTTCCAACTGAACTTTGAGCTTTTCTTGAGCTACCTAGTGCTAAGTTTGACAAGTGTGCACCACACCTAAACAAAAGACTCACCTAGGTCAAGCTACTCGCTCATGCCCCCCTTTATAGTACGGCCAAAGGAAAAAATGAAGATCCTAACGACTATTTCGAATGTAACTCAACACCTTGACATCTGGAACTAACCGTCCTTAATCTTGTCGTTGATCCTTTGAAAACCGAAACAATTTCCATCAAGGGGCATGAATACCATAGTGCCCAAAGTAGTTATCAACCCCATGACCTAACTTACCAAAGTTTCTGCAAAACACACGTTAGTCATGGTAATAATGCGTTGTCATCAATTGCCGAAACCAACTCTCGGGGCCTAGATGCTTTCAATCTCCCACTTTTTGGTGATTGATGACAACACTTAGATTCAGAAGATTTAAGAGTTGAGGTTTTCGAACATGCTTGGTTCACATAAGCAAATGACAATAAGCACAAAGGGTTAGGAATTGCTTATGTGTTCCAAGCCAAAAGGGTGTACTCACAAGATAGAACAAGAAGAGTTAGTACACATAAAACATAGCTCATATGAAATCGGAGTAAGGCACGGAAGCACAACCTTATGAGCTAGAACCAATTAAGTGACATGATATATAAAAGTGACAAGATAGACCACATAAGACTCAAGTGTCTCACAAGCACACATGTCACAAAATGTAAGTGCGGGAAAATAAGCATGATGCATGAATGTAGCAGAATGTAGCACACAAAGAAAAAGCGAAACCCTTTATCAAAACTCCCCCTAAATCTACTCTCTCCCCCCCTTTGGCATCAAACGCCAAAAACAAAACTAAGGATCCGACGGGGGAACAGAAGCAGTCGTGTCGGGTGCCAAGGAGCGTGGAGTGATCACAAACTATGAAGTATCCTCCTTAGACTCTAAGCTGTTAGGCTGACCCTCTGTAGAAACACGTGGCTGTGAAGCAGTCTGGGTCTGTAGAGTAGGAGCAGGGACTGATGAAGATGTAGCAACGATAGGAGCAGTCTCTGTCACCTGAGCCTGAAGAGTACCAGCTATGGGAGGATCTGTCGAGGCAACTGACGACGGCATTGTCTTTGTAGTTCCAGTCCCTGTCACTAGAGGAGCCACAGTCTCGGAAGCCGACAACCCTGAAGAAGTCACAACAGTGGTATGCGAGGGTGTCGGCTGACCAGTCAGCTCGCTGTAGGAGGCACCCAAGTCAGTAAAAGGGGTGCCTGTCAGAAGATGCGGTCTGGGCTGAATTGGTGGAGTGAACCCCGTCTGAATAGGAGTGTAGCTTGGGGACTGAAAGGTCTGGGAAACCTGCTGCTGGGGAGAGGTGAACTGAAAGCTCGGCTGTCCTTGACTCTGAGGTCCACTGGACTGTAGTGCTGGAGTAAGGACAGACGGTGGAGGAGGAACCCCAACACTGATGAGGTGTCGTAGGAGCTCAAGATACTACTGCTGGTTGGCTGCCTGCTGTCTCTGCATGTCAAATTGCTACCTCTGAAGCTCTAGCTGCTGCCTCTGGAACTCGTCTTGACGAGCTTGAATCTGAGCAAATGCAGCTGCTGTGTCCTGAGCCTGTCGCTGTATCTGAATCTCCTGCCTCTTCTAGGACTGGGTCAGCCTCTCAAGTATAGCCACCATGGCTAGATCTGAGCGGGTGGCTGAGCCCGAACCACCGGCCTCATGGTCGTGAGACCGAGGAGAGCGGTACCGGGGGATAGGCTGGTAGTCCTCGTCTATGCTATCAGTGGTGTCATCCTCAGCTGGATCAGCTGGCTGAGCATCAAGATCTGCAAGCTCGGCCTCAGCAAGACCCTCAACGGTCTCGTCCTGCTCAGCTGCTATCTCTGGAACCTCTGGCCTCTCACGCTGTCCCGGCCTAGGTGCCTGCTCTCTGGTAACAGAAGCCCACAACTGTCGAATGTCATACTCTAGGAATGCAGTGGTGGTATCTGATATCTTAGCTCTAATCTCTACAGGCAGGTCACACACAGATCTGATGATGAAGCAAATCTAGTGCGCATAGGGTAACTGACGGTGACCCTTGAAGCCCTCTGCCAAAGTGTCCTCCATCTCACATAGCATCAGATCTCAAATGTCAAAAGGTGTCTATGAGATGAGGTGATGAACAACCCAAAGCTGCATACGTGTCAGGCCCTCTCTGTATCCCAACCTCAGAAGAAGAGTCCGCCTCACAATAGCATCAAGCACTCTAGCTAAGGGTGTCAGGCTGGCAGGTGTACGTCTAGACCCCTCGCCAAACGGCTCACGGAAGCAGGGTCTAATCATGTCTGTAGGTGGCACTGTACCTCTGTGAGGGCGTCTCGGTGGAGCAGTCTGACCAAAGCACAGCTGGTGAATCTTCGTCTCTGAAGCAGGGAGTCTAAGAATCTCCCCTACCCTGGTGCTGTATAGTCTGCGGTCACGGCCTCGGAATGCAAAGTGTATAAACTCGTGAGCAGGGTCAATCCAAAGCGAGGAGTAGAACTCTCTGACCCAAGTCCCGCAGTAGGCTCCAGTCCGTCCCAGAAAGTCTGATAGGCCAGGTAGAAAGGACAAGTGCGGACAGAGATGCTCACCAACCACCTCAACTAAAGCCTCAAGTCGACAGACTCTCTAAGGTCTGAATGCAATCCCGCTGTCAACATAGGCTCTATAAAAATCCTCGTGTAGAGGTGTGTAGAAGCCCTCTGAAGCTCGAGGGTCCCGCTGAGGTGGGAACCACCGACCAACCTCGACAAACCGAAGGGCCTGCACCTGGCATGCTATAGCTCCCCTCAAGTCAAAGTGCTCGACTGGGGGGTGACCTCGAGCCCTGGGAGGTGGACGACCTCCACGACGCTGGTCCTCTGGCCTAGGAGTCACCTGAGCTCGCATACGTCCTGAGCGACGACGCGGTGGAGTCTAAACGGTCTGCTCCTCTATCTCCTCTAGGTCCTCTGTGGGCTGCTCTGCAGGTACATCGTCTGTCTCCTTGGTGGCTCAGTACCGAGCTGTCGACCTTCAAGATGAAAGCGACGCTCGCCAATGTGAATCTCACTGCCTCTGCCACCTGTCTCTGCAAGCTTGCTGCATCTGCAACTGCCTGAGCTACCTCTGCCTCTGTGAGTGTCCTCTTTCTCTTCTTGGCGGAAGCCTTCTTGCGCTTGCCACGAGCAACCTCTGTGAGCCTAGGAGGACTCTTGTCCCTGTCACTAGGTGCACCACCAGCATTCTTGCAATGAACCATACTGACCAACCTCTGAGAAAACCCTGACAGTGAAAGATGATGAACTGACACTCGTGAGGCTTGACCTCAATCTGTATTCGCAGGCTTGGCCTCGGATTCAAAGCTAATCAACTACCACACAAAGCACCGACAGGACTCACTATAAAGATAGAATAGATAGAGCTACTATAAGCAATATATATTATCTACGAGATAAGTGAGGTCCTAATGAAAGCAAGCATATGAGATAAGATCTGACTAGATCGCGATAGCTACCTCCAATCGGTGAGAATCCGGTGAAGAGATGAGGGACCTTGACGCGCGAGAGTTCCACGGAAGCACCGGATGAGCACTGAATTGCCGAGACATGCAATAGATGAGTTAGAATTTCAACGGAAAGTCATGGCAAACCCTAATTGGAAGATTAAGGCAATGAAATCACCTTTGCGGAGACGAGATCGTGCGAAGGGCCTTCGGCGGAGGACGGACGAAGACGACGGTGAAAGCTAGGGTTAGGGTGCAGCTGTGAATGGCAGCGCGCGGACAATACGGCAAGGTGCGAGCAGTGGCGCGGCTAGAATAGTAGGGAGCGGGCAGTTGTGGCACCGTCACGGCAGCGGCTCGGCGGCGGAGTAGGGGCAACACGCGGAGCAGCAGCGGGGAGCAAGGCGGTGGTGGCCTGCGGAGGCACGGCGTGGGCTAGGGCACGGCGAGGAGCGGCACGGCTGATGAGGACATCGCCACGCTGGACACACCGATGCTATGGTCTTCCCCAAGTTGCAATTCATCTCTAACTCAGCTGCCACGTCACCCTCGGATTCAGCAGACACGTCGTCACTGTTTTGGTCATAACTCTCTCATACGACATCAAAACAGGACGTTCTTGGATGCGTTGGAAAGGGGACGACGACGCCGTCGTTTTGGATCTGGTCCCAGCTCCAGAAGGTCCGTGGATCATTTTGTGTGACCACGGCAAGGTGCTACGTCACCTATTTGGGCCAACTTGGCCATGTATCGTGTCGGGCCTTATGCCCAAGTTGTGGGCGCCCAACCCCTGGCCGTCCTCAACCCTAGATCGAGTCTTAGATTATAAAAACAGTCACCGCCGTTGTTAGATAATTGGGTTTTGTTTAGAGTTTAGTTTTCCATCGAGAAACTGAATCGTTCATTGTAACTGTGGTGACAAATCCTTTTACAGTGATCCAGGGCCCCTGTTCTTGATCTCCTCCACTGTGTCGATTAGTCCTTTGGAACCGAGTTCTTGAACCCTCTATTGATATACGCATCATTCATATTTGCAATTTCAGATTGCGTGTTTTTACCTTCTTGCTTGTGTTCTTCGATTCGCTTGCAGGAAAAGCCTTCTTGGCGAGGTCAATCAAGTTGTGCTTGGTTGATAACCAACGGAGCAGTGGTGTAACGGTTGCAGGGTTCGAATCGTGTCTGATTTGAAGCCGGATCGCCAACGTCGAGATCTCCACAAGTCGAACTTACTGGTTACCTCTCGGAAGATCGGGCCTGTATCTCATCAATTGGTATCAGAGATTTTAGGTTTACCACGAGGTATATTCTCGTTTGCCTTAGATTCATATTTGTTCATTACCTAGTGTCCACAAAAAGCCCAAAAAAATATTTTAATTTCCGCTGTCCTATCACCTTTTGTGCCTTTGCAATTTCGTTTCAGATTCGCGTTGTTGAGTTTGTGTCCGTGGTCGAGTCTTGTTGCTGGTTTAGGATTGTGTTCGTGGTCGTAGTTCAATCGCCCGTTGCTGTGATTTTTGTTTTCCGCCGCTATCCCATCCACCGTTCCCAAACAACAAGTCGAAGCCACCACATTACTCGACTTGCCCCCGCTAGCCGCCTTGTGTAATTTCTCGCCGCCGCGCAAACCCTAGATAGGTTGCAAGCCGCTCTTATTTTGCCTGCATCGCAGCCCTCTTTACATCATCAGGCAAATACCTACTGTCGCTGTTGGAGTCACAGGGACGATCTTGTGATCGGTGTTGGAGTTTAGGGACGCTTTGCCCTAACTGCCGCTTTCGTGTTGTGCCTCCAGTCAAAACATAACTTGAGATATCTTCGGTAAAACAGGCATAACTTTTCGCTCGTTTATCAGAAAAATCTGAAATTTTTACAGCAGCTTCTTGACTCCATTTGGAGCCGACCCAAACTAGTCTTCGCCCTGTTTGGTTTTGTCAAAATTGCCAAAAAAAATCAGGAAAATAAAGATAAAAATTATCAAAGCTTTTGCACGCTTTTCAGAGAACGTGCTATTTTTCTGTAGACCACATCCCACCTCAGTTGTAGGTGCCAATTTTTGTGGTTGCATCTTTTGTGATCCTTGTTCAGAGAAAAATATAAAAAAATAGTGAAAAAATAAAAAAGTTTGATTCCTACTAGTGCCTTTTGGGAAAATCAGGGAAAAATTCAGGAAAAAAGAAAAATTCGGTTATTTGCTTGTTCTGTGCATTCTTTCCATCATCCTTTGTTTTCACCTTGTTGCGCTACGTCTCGACACGTCTTAGCCAGCAACTGTGATTTGTACTTTGGATCTGAATTAAACAATCGCTAATCTGCTTTCGATAATTGCTAATCCTTGCTGTCATATTGTGTGCCTACCCATAGCTCCACATATTCTTCTGTCAGCACAGGTTCATCTTGCAACTGTTACCCACACTTAACAACAGATTGCTTCGCCACATTGGTTTGCTCTTGTTTGGCGTTGGTAAGAATACAGGCAAGACGGTGGTAAGCCGCTTGTGATTTTGCATTCCACTTTCACCATCACCACCACTTGGTTCCTTTTAGTTGATAGGGATAATACTTTGGTGTTGTCTTTTTCTATCTTCTAACCATGGCAGGATCTCCGACGAACTTCAATGATTGTGTGTCCAAGGGCGAGCTTACAACGTTCATGACTGAACAACGCAATCTTATGACCGAGTTGACGCGCAATGTGAACAATCTGGTCACCCGCATTGAACAACTCGAGCAACGTCCTCCACCTCATCGTGCTGTTGATGACGATGCAGATGATTTTGGTGATGACGATGCGGATGTGAATGCTGACGGTTATGCCCGTCGCCGCCTCAACTTCAACCGTCGCGGTATGGGAGGTAATAATCATGGTAATAATGATCCTTTTGCTAAAATTAAATTTAGCCTTCCTCCTTTTGCTGGTAATATTGATCCAGAGGCTTATTTAGATTGGGAGCTTGCTGTTCAACAAAAATTTGATTATCATAATGTTCCTGCTGAGCATAGAGTTAGACTTGCTACTAGTGAGTTTACTAATTTTGCTTTATTCTGGTGGAGTGATCTTTGCAATGCTAATAATGCTGCTGCTGTGCCTCAAACTTGGAATGCTTTAAAGCAACGTATGAAATCTCGTTTTGTTCCTCCTTATTACCAACGTGATTTACGTTTGAAACTGCAAACTTTAAAACAAGGTGATAAAGGAGTAGAAGCTTACTATCAAGAATTGCTTATTGGTTTAGCCCGTTGTGGTATAAATGAAGATGATAATGATGCTAGTGCTAGATTTTTTGGTGGTCTAAACCATGATATCCAGAACATACTTGATTACAAAGAATGGCGCAATTTTTCCCAATTGTATCATCTTGCTATTAAGGCAGAACGTGAAGTACAGGGCCACAAACAACACCAGCCTTTCAGGTCTAACAATGGGAGGAATTTTTAGCAGCGTGCTGAGCTGGAGACGCCCAAGCTTTCTGTTGCACCACATGAGGTAAGTCAATTGTCTAATGTGCAGAAGAAAGGTGCCACTCCGGGTGCTTCTACTAGCTCCTCCTCGTCCAGCGCTAAAATCATTTGCCACCGATGCAAAGGCATGGGACATGTCATGAAGGATTGCCCCAGTCGTCGTGCTTTCATTGCTACCGAGGATGGATATGTAAGTACTAGTGATGTTGAAGATGATTTAGCCCTTGCTGCTAACATTGATGCAGATTCCACCGAGGGTGATCAAGACAAGGAGGCTATCATCATTGACTCTGTGGCTGCTGCTGCGGATTACCCTAGCCTTCTTGTGCAGCGTGTGTTAAGTACACGTGTGGGACATGAAGACGAGATGAAGATTCAACGAAACAATTTGTTCCACATGTATTTCATTGTGCAGGGTTGTCGTGTTCTCACTATCATTGATAGCGGAAGTTGCAATAACTTGGTGAGTTTAGATTTGGTTGAGAAGCTTGGCTTGACCACACGACAACATTCGCATCCATATAAACTTCAGTGGTTCAATAATAGTGGTAAGACTAAGGTAACTAAATCAGCACGCATTAGCTTTTTCGCAGGTTCTTATCATGATACTGCAGATTTTGATGTTGTCCCTATGCAAGCTTGTTCCATTTTGTTAGGTCGTCCATGGGAATTTGATAATGATGCTTTACACCATGGTAGAACTAATACATACACTATCATACATAAGGACAAGACAATTACATTGCTACCTTTGTCTACTACGGAAATTATTAAACATGCTAAAGAGATTAAAAATACACCTCCAACTAACATTGCTAAAAATAATGGGAATAATGGGATTAGGTTAAAAGGAGGTACTTTTCTTGCTACAACTTCTGCTACTGCTGAGTTATGTGATAATCCTGATGCACCATGTTATACTATGTTTTGTTAACCTATTATGTCTGGTGCATTGTCTGCTGTCACTAACCTTTTGCAGGAGTTCGCTGATGATGGGATGAAGTCGAGGACGACTCCAATTCTAGGAGGAGGGGATGATGAGGACATCGCCAAGATAGAGTCGAGGACGACTCTAATTCAAGAAGGGGAGGATGATGAGGACATCGCCACGCTGGACACACCGACGCTATGGTCTTCCCCAAGTTGCAATTCGTCTCTAACTCAGCTGCCACGTCACCCTCGGATTCAGCAGACACGTCGTCACTGTTTTGGTCATAACTCTCTCATACGACATCGAAATGGGGCGTTCTTGGATGCGTTGGAAAGGGGACGACGACGCCGTCGTTTTGGATCTGGTCCCAGCTCCAGAAGGTCCGTGGATCATTTTGTGTGACCACGGCAAGGTGCTGCGTCACCTATTTGGGCCAACTTGGCCATGTATCGTGTCGGGCTTTAAGCCCAAGTTGTGGGCGCCCAACCCCTGGCCGTCCTCAACCCTAGATCGAGTCTTAGATTATAAAAACAGTCGCCGCCGCTGTTAGACAATTGGGTTTTGTTTAGAGTTTAGTTTTCCATCGAGAAACTGAATCGTTCATTGTAACTGTGGTGACAAATCCTTTTACAGTGATCCAGGGCCCCTGTTCTTGATCTCCTCCACTGTGTCGATTAGTCCTTTGGAACCGAGTTCTTGAACCCTCTATTGATATACGCATCATTCATATTTGCAATTTCAGATTACGTGTTTTTACCTTCTTGCTTGTGTTCTTCGATTCGCTTGCAGGAAAAGCCTTCTTGGCGAGGTCAATCAAGTTGTGCTTGGTTGATAACCAACAGAGCAGTGGTGTAACGGTTGCAGGGTTCGAATCGTGTCTGATTTGAAGCCGGATCGCCAACGTCGAGATCTCCACAAGTCGAACTTACCGGTTACCTCTCGGAAGATCGGGCCTGTATCTCATCAACGGCGAAGCACAGGCGGCGGCACGGCGGCGCGCGGCGAGACGGCGAGAAGGCTAGGGCACGGTGGATTGAAAAACAGAAAGAGGAAAAACAAGATCGGGACGAACGGTTATATGAGGGCTTAGATCCGTTTTCAACGCGCTGACCGTACACGGTGGTCGCCTGACCAAACGCGGTGGAGCAGCATCCCGTCAGAGTCCAGTAAGCTCCTGGAGCGACCAGACGCATCCGGTTAGGTCTGATCGGACGCGGATAGAATTCGGTCAGGGATCACCCGGAGAACTCAACACGCATGACCGGACGCGGTGGTGGGGTCCGGGACCGGACGTAGTGGTTACAATGACGCGTCCGGTCCAACGTCCAGTCATAGATCCATGAGAATGTCTTCAGGATGACCGGACGCGCTGGTGGTTGCCGGGACCGGACGTAGTGGTGAAGCAGCACCGCGTCCGGTTCAGCGTCCGGTCGCAGTTTAACGCCTTTCTTCAATCCGATCTTCGACGCGACTTCTCCCAATCAAGTTCCAATTCAAAGAGACTCAAATAAACACCAATTGGAACCTGATATGAGTGACCTCACTCAAACCCTCAAGTTTTTTAAAATATTTTGCCTTAGGCTAGTATTGTTTTTAGGAAAATATGCAATAAACACTCGAGGAGCAATGTATGGCCATGCAATAGAGTTTATGAACCCTTGGGAGCGTCAAATGCTCTCTCTATTCATGGGCGAACACAGAGGTTGCTCAAAGCCAAACCAAAAAGAAACGACAAGGCAACAATCATGCATATGCAATGCAAAGCGAGAAAGAAAGATTAGGTTGCTTGTCAAGTTTGATCCACAGTTAGGCTTCTTCACTCCTCCAAAGGAGGGTTATCGTAACCGTGTTAGACAAGTCCTAGATGCATTGCGGTGAATTAAACATGACATATAATACAATGCAATGCAAGGGACAACACAAGCTCATTTTTTAAAGTTACTAGAATCAAGCACATTTAGTTCACTTCTCAACCTACTAAAGGTAGCCTCATCCAAAGGTTTAGTGAAGATATCCGCTAATTGATTTTCACTTCTTACACCTTCTAGTGATATATCATTTTTAGCAACATGAACTCTTAGAAAGTGGTGGTGGATATCAATGTGCTTGGTGCGTGAGTGTTGTACCGGATTATTAGCAATTTTGACGGCACTTTCATTGTCACATAAAAGTGGCACCTTTTCAAGAACAACTCTATAGTCTAGGAGGGTTTGTTTCATATATAAGATTTGTGCAGAACAAGCCCCCGCGGCAATGTATTTCGCCTCGGCGGTGGACAAAGCCACACTATTTTGCTTTTTAGATGACCAAGATACTAGAAACCTCCCAAGCAAGTGGCACCCTCCGGATGTGCTTTTTCTATCAATTTTGCAACCGGCATAATCCGAATCGTAATAGCCAACTAGTTGGAATCTAGCTCCTTTGAGATACCAAAGACCAATGCTTGGGGTGTGCTTAAGATACCTTAAAATTCTTTTTACGACACTTAGGTGAGGTTCTTTAGGGCATGCTTGAAAGCGAGCACACATGCACACACTAAATATGATATCGGGCCTAGATGCGGTAAGGTACAACAAACTACCAATCATAGAACGATAGAGAGTTTGATCAACCGGTTTACCTCCCTCATCTAGGTCGAGATGTCCATTAGATGGCATTGGGGTCTTGATTGGCTTACACTCTTCCATCTTGAATCTCTTGAGAAGATCCTTGGTATACTTTTCTAGAGAGATGAAAATCCCTTCTCTCATTTTCTTGACTTGAAAACCAAGGAAGAATGTAAGCTCTCCAATCATAGACATCTCGAACTCCTTCGACATCAATTCACCAAATTCCTTGCAATAATCTTCATTTGTTGATCCGAAGATAATATCATCAACATAGACTTGACAAATGAATATCTCTCCATTAAGCTTCTTGGTGAATAGTGTGGTGTCGACCTTCCCAATAGTGAAGCCCTTCTCAATGAGGAAGTCCTGGAGGCGCTCATACCACGCTCTAGGGGCTTGCTTAATCCCATATAGCGCCTTGGACAACCGATAAACATGATTAGGATATCTAGGGTCTTCAAACCCGGGAGGTTGATCAACATAGACTAGTTCATTTATGAAGTCATTTAAAAATGTACTTTTCACATCCATTTGATATAGTTTCATATCATGATGCGATGCATATGCAAGAAGGATACGAATGGCTTCAAGTCTTGCAAGGGGTGCAAAGGTCTCTCCAAAATCAAGACCTTCAACTTGAGAGGACCCCTTTGCAACTAGTCTTGCCTTGTTCCTCACTACTATGCCTTGGTCGTCTTGCTTGTTGTGGAACACCCACTTGGTTCCAATGACTCTTGCACCTTTTGGATGCTCTTCAAGTGTCTAAACTTGATTGCGGGTGAAGTTGTTCAATTCTTCGTGCATGGCATTCACCCAATCCGGATCTTGAAGAGCTTCTTCTATATTCTTAGGTTCAAGACAAGAGACAAAAGAGTGATGTTCAACAAAAGAAGCAAGCTTTTGAGATCGAGTCATTACACCCTTTGTAGGACTCCCTATGATGAGATCTTGTGGATGAGCTTGTAGTAGAGGTGAGTTTCTTCTTTCAACCACTTAAGGAGAGGGATGGGGAGCATCAACATCTTGAGCTTGTGCCTCGGCTTGTTCATAAGAGACATGAGTGTCTTCATTTTCAACTCTCTCATTCTTATCATCATCTTGAGGCACATGCGATGAAGATGGTGTATTGACAATTTGTACATCATCTTCATCATCTTTAGGCTTGATGTCTCCCACCAGCATATTCTTCATTGCCTCCCTCAATGGTTCATCACCTACATCATCACAATTCTCAATTGCTCCTTGGGAGCCGTTAGATTCATCAAATTCCACATCATATGTTTCTTCAACCAAACCGGTGGCATGGTTAAATACTCTATATGCTTTGGACTTTGATGAGTAACCAACAAGAAAGCCAATATCACAACGTCTTTAAAACTTCCCTAGGTGTTGACGCTTCTTGTAGATGTAGCATTTGCAACTAAACACCTGGAAGAATGAGACGACCGGCTTCTTCCCATTTAGCAACTCATAGGGGGTCTTGCCAAGAAACTTTTGTAGGAAGAGGCGATTTGAAGCATAGCACGCGGTGTTGATTGCCTCGGCCCACAATTTCTCTAGTGTGTTGTACTCATCTAGCATTGTTCTTGCAAGGGTGATCAATGTCCGGTTCTTCCTCTCAACTACACCATTTTATTGAGGAGTGTAGGTTGATGAAACTTCATGCTTGATTCCAATCTCATCACAATAAGCTTCAATGTTTGTGTTGTCAAACTCTTTGCCATTGTCACTTCTAATCTTCTTTATCTTGATTTCAAATTTATTTTGAGCTCTCTTTGCAAACTTCTTGAAGCAATTTGCCACTTCGGATTTGTCATGAAGGAAGAAAGTCCAAGTGTATCTTGAGTAGTCATCCACAATCACAAGACAATAGAGATTTCCACCCAAGCTCTTGTAAGTTGTAGGACCAAACAAATCCATGTGTAGAAGTTCTAGCACTCTTGATGTTGACATGTAGGCTTTGGTTGGATAAGTATTTGCAACTTGTTTGCCGGCTTGACATGTACTACAAGGTTTGTCCTTCTCAAACTTTACATCCTTTAAGCCTCTCACTAATTCCTTCTTCAATAGCTTGTTGAGAGTGTTCATTCCAACATGAGCAAGCCTCCTATGTCAAAGCCACCCAAGTGAAGTTTTGGTGAACCAGCATGTCATCAAGTTTGCATTTTCAGAGGTGAAATCAACAAGATAGAGATTGTTGTATCTAAAGCCTTTGAAAATCATTTGCTTGTCATCTATCTTTGAAACTACCACTTCATTGGACGTGAATAAGCATTGGTAGCCAAGGTCACAAAGTTACCCAACGGATAGTAAGTTGAAACTCAAGAAAGCAACATAGAGCACATTTGAGAGAGAGTGATCATTTGATATTGCAATCTTACCTATACCCTTGACTTTGCTCTTTGAATTATCTCCAAATGTGATCTTCTCTTGACATACCCCATTTTCTTCAAGTGAGGTGAACATACGAGGATCACCGGTCATATGTTGAGTGCAACCACTATCAATAACCCAATGAGATCCACCGGTCTTGTAGTTCACCTACACACAAGAGATCAAGCTTTTTATTTAGGGACCCAAACTTGAGAGGGACCCTTGACTTTCTCAACTAGCGACTTGGCAACCCATATTTTCTTAGGCCTATTCTTGTTTGGAGGACCCAAGAACATGACTTTCATCTTTCCTCTTGAATCTTTTCTAAGCATGTAATGAGCATTGAAGGCAAAGGGTCTAGCATGCTTGGGCAAGGGTTGTGGTGGTGGAGTTTTGCACTCATGAGCAAAATGGCCCTCTTATCCACCCTCAACACATCTCTTTGGCTTGGGCTTTGACTTGCTTTGTTGTTGTTGAGCTTTAGCCTTCTTCTCTTGATTTGCTAAGTAACCAATGCCACTTCTATCCATCTTCATGACGGTGTTCATGAGTAGCTCACTTTGCAAATATTGGCCTCTTGTGAACTTGCTTAGGCCGGTCTTGAGATGCTCTTTCTCTTGCTTGAGCTTTTTGTTCTCTTCAATAAGTGACTCATTTGATGTTTGCTTTTCAAGAGCCATCAACCCTTTTAGCTTCTTGTTCTCGTTTCTAAGCATCTCATTTTCACTCTTGAGCTTGGCATAATCATCATAGTTGTCGGACTCAACCACACTCTTGCCTTTGCCACTAGAGCCTTGCTCAATGCTCTCAATGATCAAGTCATCACATGATGTAGCTATATCAATCTTAACAACTTGGTTAGTAGCATCATGTGTCTCAAGAGAAAGCTCATTAGCAACAACAAGACTATCATAATTGATTTTCAATATAGTGCATTTATCTTTTAGCGAGTTGTGCCTAGTGTTGAGCTCATCATGCTTCTTCTAAAGTTTATCATGTTCATCTCTAAGCTCTTTGTTAGAAGTTTTGATCTCCTTGAGAGTAGAAGACATAATTTCATTTTGATCTTTGAGCTCATCACTAGTCTTTTGTGCATTTTCAAGCTTAGATGAAAGTGAGTCATTTTCATTTTGGAGCTCATCATTTTCATTTCTAGTTCTTCTTATGACTTTAGAGTATTTGTTCAACAATTTTACAAGTTCATCATAAGAAGGTGCATCATATTCATCATCACTATCATTGTTTTGTACCTTTCGTTCACCCTTGGCCATAAGGCATAGGTGAGTAGTGGACGATGATGGTGAAGGTGGCGGTGAAGGTGGTGATGAAGATGTCGGTGAAGACGATGATGGCCCAATCACAAATGCGGCGACCTTCTCTTTCTCATCGTCGCTCTCATCACCGGAGGACTCACATGATGACTCAATGTCGGTGAGCCAATCACCAACAATGTAGGCTTTGCCTCCCTTCTTCTTCTTGTGGAACTCTTTCCTCTTGCCATCTGTCTTCTTGTATGGCTTGTTCTTCTTCTTCTCATCTTCTTCATCACTTGAATCATTTTTCTTGCCCTTGTTCTTGTTCTTGTACTTGTCTTTTGGAGGCTTAGGGCATTAATGAGCTAAGTGGCCAAGTTCACCACAATTGTAGCAATCCATCTCGGATATGGGCTTCCTTTTGCTACTTGTGAAGAACTTCTTCTTCTTACCATCGAACTTGATGCCACTCTTGTTGAGCTTCTTTAGCATCTTGGTGGTCTTTCTCACCATGAGTGCAAGTGATGCATCATCAATATCACTTTCACTTGAGCTTTCTTGCACCATCATGGCTTGACCCTTATTTTTCTTGTCATGGCTAGCTTTGAAGGCCAAGTCCTTCTTCTTGGAAGATGATGAGCCCTCTTCCGGAGTGATGTGCATGTACATCTCATGTGCATTGATCTTTCTCAATACTTGTGTCGGTGTTGCGGTGGAGAGATCACTTTGATGAAGCACGGTGACAATGTGACCATACTTCTCAACGGGAAGAACGCTCAAGATCCTCCTTGCAACATCCGATTGACTCATTTGGGTGAGCCCAAGAGCATTGAGATCCTCTATAAGAACATTCAATCGAGTGTACATATCATTAGCACTTTCTTTAGGAAGCATCTCAAAAGAATTAATTTTCTTTAAAGCAATATGATAGCGTTCCTCACGCTCACTCTTAGTTCCCTCATGGAGAGCACAAAGGTTTTCCCATAATTCATGAGCGCTTTTTGCATTACGCACACGATTGAAGATATCCTTGCCTAGACCCCGGTAGAGTGTATTTTTTGCCTTTGCATTCCACCGGTCATACTTCTCCTCGTCACCACTTGGGTTGGCGGGATCCTTGATAGCGGGAAGCCCTTCGGTGGCGGCTCTAAGACACCCAACATCTATGGCTTCGAGGTACGCCTCCATGTGGATTTTCCAATATGGAAAATCATCTCCCTCAAAAATGGGAGGTGGTCCTTCCCCATTAGACATCTTGCTCTAGGCGGTGAAGCCTAATTTAGGAGCAACTCGGCTCTGATGCCAATTGAAAGGATCAAGATGCCCAAGAGGGGGAGGGTGAATTGGGCTTTTCTAAAAATTAATTGCAAGAATTAAATCCTACAAGCCAAAGTTCACTCCTAGTGCCTACTTGTGTTCCTTGTGATTCTACCGGTAAAAAGTTTTACACCCTAAGTTCCAATCCTAGTCTAGCATGCCAATTCTAGAAAAGTAAACCAAGCAATGAAAGTAATACGAGAAAGTAAATGCTTGAAAGTAAGGGTTAGGAACACGGCGATGTTTTCCCGAGGTATCGGAGAGTCGCCACTCCCCACTATTCCTCGTTGGAGCACCCGCGCAAGGGTGTAGCTCCCCCTTGATCCGCGCAAGGATCAAGTGCTCTCTATGGGCTGATTCTTTGACACTCCGTCGTAGTGAATCGCCCAAAACCGCTCACAAGATGAGTTGGGTCATCCACAAGCTCCGCCGGATGATCACCAAACTCCCAATCACCACCAAGCCGTCTAGGTGATGGCGATCACCAAGAGTAACAAGCAAGAACTCTCACTTGACCACAACAAGCCTAATGAGAAGATGGATGCACACTTGCTACTCCCTAGACACTAATGAGGGATTCTCAAACTTTGATTCTCAAATCACTACCCTCACTAGAGCTCTTGCACTCTCTTGCACTTGAAAGGTGTTTTTCAGCTGAACAAATGAGCAAGAGACTTCTAAAAGAGGTGGAGGGGATGTATTTATACACCCCATAGTCAAATCCAACCGTTACCTGCCAACTCAGCAAAATACGCACTGACCAGACACGCCGATCGACGTGACCGGACGCGCCGGTCGAACATAACGGTCGAAAATTTGAACAACACCGCTGAGTGACCAGACGCACCGATCAGGGGTGACCGGATACGTCTGGTCGTGCAAGGTCCTTACTGTACTTTGACCTGACGCTCGATCACGTCCGATCAGTGATGACCGGACGCGTCCGGTCAGCAAAGTACCTTACTGGAACGTGACCGAACACGTCCGATCACTTCTCAGTCGCGTTCGATTAGTTGTTTTACCCTTTGAGACACGTGTCAGCATGATCACCGCGTCCGGTCCTCGCAAGAGCCGGTCCGGTCAACCGAGCTGAAACGCAGTAACTGTTAGTACTGACCGGACGCGTCCGGTCGAGACAGAGATCGCGTCCGGTCAAGGAAAAATGGCTCTAACGACTTCGAAACGTGACGCAACTTGAACCAAGTTGCTTCCAACTGAACTTTAAACTTTTTCTGAACAACCTAGTGCTAAGTTAGACAAGTGTGCACCACACCTAAACAAAAGACTCACCTAGGTCAAGCTACTCGCTCATGCCCCCCTTTATAGTACGGCCAAAGGAAAAAAACGAAGATCCTAACGACTATTCCGAATGTAACTCAACACCTTGACATCCGGAACTAACCGTCCTTGATCTTATCGTTGATCCTTTGAAAACCAAAATGATTTCCATCAAGGGGCATGAATACCCTAGTGCCCAAAGCAGTTATCAACCCCATGACCTAACTTACCAAAGTTTCTGCAAAACACACGTTAGTCATGGTAATAATGCGTTGTCATCAATTGCCGAAACCAACTCTCGGGGCCTAGATACTTTCAGAGGCCTGCATTTCACACATTCCAATTTTTTCGTCATCTTTTGCTAGTGCCTACTCAAACACTGACACATCAGATCAGGCAATGAAAAAAAATCAATGTCAACCTTCTAAGCTGCTGGATTCAGAGGCTTCCCAGGTTTGTGCAGCAAAATGCAAATCAATAAACAGTTTAATGCAGCCAAAAAAGATATGAGATTGTAATCCAGCTAGCTCAAACTGCAAAAAGGTGAAATTACATCTTTTCTATTGTTTGTACCATGTAGGATAAAGCATTGTCGCCGGTGTGTACCTGAGACTGAGAGATGGCAGGTTGTCTGAGCCGCAAACCAGCTCCAGGTGTAGCAGGTCAGGACGGTGCAGGGCAAGGGCGTCCGCGGTGAGGGGCAGGGAGGCCGTCAGAGGGCTTCACCGGCATCGTGGACGAGCTCCGGTGAGGGCAGTGAATCGACCGCTGGCTCGGGGAAACGCGAGCAGGTAGCGACTCGGGGAAGCGCGGGGGGGGGGGGGGGGGGTGAGGAAGCGCGGGCCGACGCGGGAAGCTCGAGTGGCTGGTGACGACGGCGAGGCGACGGTGCAGCGAGGCAACAACGACTCAGCGACCGAGTGCGCACGCCTGGCCTCGCCGCTCGATTCGCCAGATCCGAGCTCCTGTGCGACGGGGAACGAGCCTCCAGTCGGCTCGCGTGAGCGGCACCAGATCCGGCACACCGGCTGCTGCTGTGTTAAGGCGCAGCGAGAAGACGAGCGCGACAAGGGCCTCACGGTGCAGACGGAGCCTGCCTTTGTCAGATGCCAGCACCTGCCTCGCCGTACGGGAGCCCACACGAGCGACGTGGTCGATCCGAAGCAGCTGCGGTTGTGCGGGCAGGAGGGAAGGAGGTGGGTGTTGCGTAGGCGGCGGTTACGTGAACGCGCGATAGAGGACACGGGGTGGGGCGATTAGCGTGCGGGGAGGGGTGATTAGTGAGGGGGGTGATTAATTAAGCGGTGACGATGACATTTGGATCTTTTTAGTCGTAGACAGATAGATAGAAGATTAGTCGTCTTTTTACTAACCTCGCCTTGGCTTAATCTTTGTTGCCTACGTAGGCTAGTTGAAAATATCCGCAGCCATCTTTTCTGGTAGTGCTCGCTAATGGATTTAGCTTGTCATGATACTTAACGTTTGATCAGGGCATCAGGTTGGACTTTCAGATTAATATATACCTTGCGTTTGGCTCTCTTTTCTAGGAGCATGCCACGTCCTACCTGCATTTGTGTCCAGCTCTCCTGCAAAGAACTATCTTCATTTACTCATAGCTATTGATCTGCTTCTCCCTCTGTACAGGAAAGCATGTAACTACACGTTGACCAAATTTTTAGTGAATAGTATTCATATTTATGGCTCCAAATCAATTTATTGTAAAAATACATTTCATAATTAATCTAATAATATTTATTTGATATCATAAATATTAATATTTTTTTATCTATAAATAGTTAAACTTAAGATACTAAAATATAACACTGTGCTAGAATTATATGTTTTCATGAACGGAGGGAGTATTTTGTACGAGAGTGTGTTCATGTGCTGTTAATACTAGATAGTTACCTAATTTCAGCCAAAGTGATTTTGGTTGCAGGTGGGCGTGAAGCCTGACCACGTCTTTGTTGTACGGAATAGTGCTCTACATATTTGTAGTGTGAAATACTAGAAGTCAAAAGCAACCGCTTAAATGTCAGGGCTTCTCGAGTGGCACGTGGAAAACCGATGAGTGAGTTGATTCAACACCACTGGAGAAAGTCAAATCAAGGAGAAGAGAGAAGAGTCGACTCATTCCTTTGTATCGACTCACAACGATTAAAAAATTGAAGCCTTGTGGAGCTGTGTTGTTCTTGGGCCAGGAAAGAACAAGTAGCTAGAGAAAAAGGTGAAAGGATGAGTCAACCGTATGTCCCATGGCTTTGGAGGAGTACGAGTCAAATTTTTTTATAAGTGTGGGTTTAGTTGGGTGAAAAGTTTTTGAAAAAATATCACATCGGATGTTCCGTGTGACGTTGAAAGGGTTTTCAGATACTAATAAAAAAACTAATTACATACCTTGCATGGAAACCGCGAGACGAATTTATTAAGCCTAATTAATCCGTTATTAGCATATTTGTTACTGTAGCACATTTGTGTCAAATCACGGACTAATTAGGCTCAAAACGTTCGTCTCGCGATTTCCAACCAAACTGTGTAATTAGTTTTTTTCGTCTACATTTAATGCTCCATACAAGTGCTGCAAGATTTGTTACTGTAGTTTTTCGTGAAAAGTTTTTGGATCTAAACACACCGTGATTCGATTTTGGATCTACGTGTTCCGTTTTTTGTCCACGAGATGACTCATCTGCTGCGGATAAGGATGAAAACGGTCGGAAAACTTCTCAATCATTTTCTACTTTTATATTTAAATACGAAAACGAAAGCGAAAACGGTAAAGCTGGACACAAAAACGAACGCGAACTTACGGAATATCGAGATTTTCAAAAATGAACCCATTCGAGCGAAATTATGTCGAACACGGTCGGTATACGAAAATTTAATACGGAATACCGATCCACAATGCATAACAATTAACAATTGTCATCGTGGAAAATTTTGAGTACAAGAGAGCAGAGTTATCAATTTGGTTTCTTTGACAAGAGAAAAAAAGAAAAGAAAAAAAGGAAAAAGAGGAAAATTTGAGATGCCATCTGTACGACTAGAAATGATAGCAACAACGCCTGGCCCATCTAGCTCTCCCTCTTTTGGTCGGCCCAGTTACATACAATGCAACAATAGCGCCGCATGAAACCAGATGCAGCCATGCAAGCATACAACACCGTGCGAGGTGATTAGTCCTACCTCGACGACTCAGGGAGGCGTGACGGAGGTGAGCTGCCTATATAATGCGGCCAATGAGCATCAGTGCTCCACACTTGCCTTTGTCTAGTTGCTTGGACAGTAATGATTGACAACAAAATTTGGTTTAAACTAAATTTTGAATTCGGGATATTCCGAATTAAAAGTAGGAAAGTAGAAAACGGTCGGAAACGGTCGGAAAATATCTAAACCGTTTTCTACTTTTACATTTGAAATACAAAAGCGAAAGCGAAAACGGTAAAGTCGGACACAAAAATACGAATTTGATCGGATAAAATACAGAAAACGATACGGTTCGGACTATTTCCGTTTGATCCTTAGTTGCGGATGCCCTCAGAGCTCTGCTATCCACGATGCCTACAGGTTTGCCCAGACGCCCAAAACTTCACTTCATGAAGTTGACCGACGACTAAGAAAGATGGAGACACTGCATTGGTGCTGAAGCCATTGCACAATGCATTATTCATAGGCATCAAAATCAGTAGTCTGTAGCAGACAATTTAAGGCCGTGTTTAGTTCTGGATTCGGTGAACCCGAGTTGGAATAGTGCGTAATAAATACGCACCGTAGCATTTTCGTTTGTATTGGGTAAAAATTGTCCAAACTTTGACTAATTAGGCTCAAAATGTTCGTCTCGCAAAGTACAACAAAACTGAATAATTAGTTTTTAATTTCATTTACATTTAGTACTCCATGCATGTGCTGGTATTTTGATGTGATGGGAATCTTTTTTTTTGTATAGTGGAATTTAGGATAGAAATTGGGAACTAAGGCTGTGTATAGATGCTTCAAAGTTCCAAAATTTTTACAAGATTCCCCATCACATCGAATCTTTGGACGCATGCATGAAATATTAAATATAGGTAAAAAAATAACTAATTACACAGTTTGGTTGTAAATCACGAGACGAATCTTTCGAACCTAATTAGCCCATGATTGGATACTAATTATCAAATAAAAACGAAAGAATTACTATGCTTCTAAAACTTTTACACCCGATCTAAACACAGCCTAAACAAGGCCTAATTTGCAATCGCATGCCTGATCATATCAAGTGCTCCTGGCAGTAAGTAGACCCTGAAGTTTGAATATGAATCTAGACCACTATGACAGCAATCCTTGTTATGCGACGACCATTGACCAACAGTTCGTTAGCACCTCAGGGTATCATAACCTCATAATTGCAGTTGCAGTAGACTCGACTCAAAGGGGGAGGTAACTGGAAATCTGTGTTTTTCTTTGAGATTAACTGGAAATCTGTAATACAAACATAAACTATGTTCCCGTAACATTGAGACCATGCTACATTTGGGCCCTGTACTTCCTTGCTTTCTATAGAATTGAACTGTTTTACCTGGATTCTTTTTCGGGGCCAAATTTTAGGTGTTCTATAAACAGCCTCACACACAGGGTGTTTGGAGGAGAGGATGACCCAAACAGTTGGAGGATCCTATCAAACAGGTAATGGATATGACACAAGTGTGCTGTTAAACTTAATATACTAAAATATAACACTGTGCTAGAATTACATATTTTCGTGGACGGAGGGAGTATTTTGTATGAGAGTGTGTTCATGTGCTGTTAATACTACATAATTACCTAATTTCAGCGAAAGTGATTTTGGTTGCAGGTGGGCGTGCAGCCTGACCACATCTTTGTTATATGGAATAGTGCTCTACATATTTGTAGAGTGAAATACTTGAGGTCAAAAGCAACCGCTTCATATGTCAGAACTCTGCTATTCACGATGCCTACAGGTTTGTCCAGACGCCCAAAACTTCACTTCATGAAGTTGACCGACGACTAAAAGCAAGGGCAATAGTACCGCCCGCATGCCGGTGAAAAGAAGTCCAACATGGCACTTAATTAATGCGGCAACAGCAACCAGAGCAATGCATGACCACATGCAACCAATGAGAGGCAAGCCAGGCAGTAGGGCAGCAAATGAGGATGAGGCGTGCGCATACTGCCCGCTGGAAGCCGGCGTTTCGCGAGATGCCCACTGCGCGCTGCCTCTCCTTTTCTCTCTCCACCAGCAGGGATTTAGCCCGCTTACAGCCACCCATAATACTTTCTCTAAGAAAGATGGAGACACTGCATTGGTGCTAAAGCCATTGCACAGTGCAATATTCATAGACATCAAAATCAGTAGTCTGTAGCAGACAATTTAGGGCTTTCGCCCTATTAAACTTTAATAGGTGTTGACCATGGGGTTAACTATAGGGTGTTTGGATACTGATAATAGACTAATTAGGTTTAATAAATTCGTCTCGTAAATCAATCTCAATCTGTGCAATTAGTTTTGTAATTAATCTATATTTAACACTCTATACATGTGTCTAAACATTCGATGTGCCCCTTAATTTGCAATCGTATGCCTGATCATATCAAGTGCTGCTGACAGTAAGTAGACCCTGAAGTTTGAATATGAATCTAGACCACTATGACAGTTCGTTAGCACCTCAGGGTATCGTAACCTCATAATTGCAGTTGCAGTAGACTCGACTCATTCATATATATAAAGGGGGAGGCAACTGGAAATCTGTGTTTTTCTTTGAGATTAACTGGAAATCTGTAATACAAACATACACTATGTTCCCGTAACATTCAGACCATGTTACATTTGGGCCCTGTACTTTCTTGCTTTCTATAGAATTGAACTGTTTTACCTGGATTCTTTTTCGGGGCCAAATTTTAGGTGTTCTATAAACAGCCTCACACACAGGGTGTTTGGAGGAGAGGATGACCCAAACAGTTGGAGTTGGAGGATCCTATCAAACAGGCAATGGATATAACACAAGTTGTGTGGTACATAACAGAATACAGAGTGACAATTACGCATGCTGTTTTCTACCCCTCATTAGTCTCCAAACACTGCTCCAATCAAATGAAGCTAGTACAAGTCCTGGTTGACCACCTCTTTCTTGCTCTTGCTCTTGCCCTCCGTCTCCTCCACCATCTGGACGGTTCTCCCCTCAGACGACTCAGAGGCCGCCGCCGCCGGTGCCACCTTGAACTTGGCGTAGATGTCCCCCCTGTAGAAGTTCCTCGTCCTCCAGACCAGCACCAGCGACACGAGCGCGCCGGCGAACGTGACGCCCGTGATGATGAGGAAGGGGTGCTTGAAGCACACCACCCCCTTGCAGATCTTGTCGCCCACGGCGGCCACGCCGCCGTGCTGCCTGGTGGCCTCGGCGTCGTACATGCGGCCGGTGATGATCACGTTGAGCACGTAGGCGCCGGCGGGGCTGGCCGCGGACCCGAAGTTGAAGAGCGACGAGTAGTACTTGAGCCCGAACACCTCGGAGATGATGGCGAACAGCAGCGGCCACTGCGCGCCGAAGCAGAAGCCGATGATCACCGACGCGGCGTACAGCGACTGCGACACGCCGAAGGCGATGAAGAGGTGGCCGATGCAGGAGACGAGGAGCACCGCGGTCAGCACCAGCGGCCGCGGCATCCGGTACCGGGCGAGGAGGAACTCCGAGATGTAGCCGGCGCCGGCGCGGCCGGCGTAGTTCCAGATGCTGATGAGCGAGACGAAGGTGTTGATGCTCTTGGCCGGGTAGCCCAGCGACTGCCCGATCTGCGCCATGTTGTCGATGGCCGTCAGCGTGCCGCCGATCCCGAACACGGATATGACGAACAGCACCAGCATCTCCACGCTGACCAGCGCCTGCATGATGGAGTAGTCCTCCCCGAGCGCCGGCGGCTTGAACATGTTGGTGAGACAGCCGCCCATGCCGCCGCCGCCGCACAAGGGAGGCGAATCGTCGCCGTCCTTGCCAGCATCAGCGCTCGCCTTTGGTTCTTCGACAGCGATGGCCGGCGGCTGCTGCAGTGACTCCTCGAGCTGGGAGACGGCCTTGTACTCCTCCCTGACGACGACGCCGACGGGGCTGAAGAGGATGATGAGCAGCGCCGTGGAGGTGACGACGTACGCGGCGTGGGAGAACTGCACCTGCTTCTCCACCACGATCATGACGAGGAGGTAGGAAGCGAGGGCGAGCGAGAGGTAGAGGAAGTGGTAGAAGGGCGTGTTGTAGGGCTTCCCGCCGTCGCTGCGGCGGGCGTACGGCAGGACGCGGATGGTGTAGACGGTGAAGATGTTGAAGGCGGCGGGGAGCCAGGCGACGAGGAGGACGAGCGACGCGGCGTCGTCGCCGTAGATGGCGAGGTAGAGCTGCGTGTAGATGGCGCCGCTGAGGCCGACGAAGGCCTTGAGCAGGCCGATGACGATGCCCCGGCTCTCCGGGAAGTTCTTGACGCAGGCGACGAGCGCGCCCGTGTTGGAGAAGGTGAGCGCGTTGGCGCCGAAGCAGATGTAGAAGCACATGAGCCAGACGGGCGGCGCCGCCGTGCGCCCCGTGAGCGCCAGGTAGATCATGAGGTAGCCCGCCAGGTTCATGCCGGCGCCGATGAGCAGGACGACCCACGTCGGGGCCACCTGCTGCACCAGCCCCGAGATGATGCCCACGTTGGTGCCCAGGTCCTTGAAGAAGGAGAGCTTGTTGAGCGTCTCCTGGTTGTAGCCCAGCTTGGAGCGGAGCACCTTGGAGTAGAGCGCGAAGATGTAGGTGGATCCGGACGCCGCCATCACGATGATGGACGCGTACACCACGAACCACCGGCTCTGCACCACCCGTGACGCGAACGCCGGCGTGCACATGGACACCTCGCCGCGGGCCATGTCGTCTCCGGCCGGCCGGCTACCTCTTAGCTCTTACCACACACCACACTTGGGCCAGAGAGGTGGAGATATAGCTAGGAGAAGGCACACGGCTTGCCGTGCTGCGAGTGGTACTTATAGGGACGCGTGCACTAGCTAGCCACTTGTAGTGGTTGACTAGCAATGTATGTGTGCGTGCTCTGAGCAGACAGAGACAGCAATAAGAGACACGGACGTAGATACTTCCTTCATTTGAAATTATAATTACTGATTTTCTTTACATACATATCTTCGAGTTTTACATACAGTTTTTACTATGTGTCTAAAAAATTAGAACCATTTATAATTATAGAGGAAGTAGAAGCTTGGGAAAATAGTAAAGTGGTGAAAGCGGAATACACCATGTACGAAATGGTGTAGTCGATTTACATCATACTAAAAAGACCCCTGCTGCGCTAGATCAGTCATGATAAAATAATTAAATCATATAAATTCTGTTATTTGAAGCCATATATGTATATTTTTTCAATAATAAAAGTAATAATATATTTTAAATATTAAATAGTAATAAAATACTTTCCTCCGTTTTCGTTTACTATCACCAACATTTTTACTGTAGCAAATTTGGCCATCTGTTTTTTTTCCTAAAAAATCTTAGATACTTCAATGTATATAACACTAATGAAGTATGCTCAATGAAGAATCATATATTTGAAAACTTGATGTATCTAAAAATCTTTTGTAGAAAAAAATGTATGGTCAAAATTACTACAATAAAAGCTCGGTGACAAGTAAACGAAAACGGAGGTAGTATATGTTTAAAATTATCATACTCAATTCCATTTGTAAAAACAATAAACAATTTAAGCATAATTTTGTTGGATTAAACAAAAGGTCAAAATCTATATTTTAAATATCGTAAATCCTATCTCTGAAAAGTAATTATTGTTTGTAAAAAAACTCGACCTATGGGGAAAGATACCTAGGTACACGCAGGTCGAGAAAAAACCTTCGGAGTCGGATCTTATGCTTTGGCGTGAGACACACGAGAAGATTTTTTTAGCCTCATCTTGAAATGTGAGAATGACCATGACTTAAGCCGGACTTTAGTGTGGGATAGATGAGTGGGAGTCGAACTCACGGACTTTAGGAGTGCTACTTAGACCACAAAACCAAGTCACATAGAGGCTCTTTTGCAAGTCATTGTTGTTTGTCGATTGATGGAGTTACTATAAATAGAAAATACAATGATATTTTGCAAAAAAAGAAAAGAAAAGAAAAGAGAAACAATGATCAAATTGAACGGACATGCAGCATAAATAAAACTCGCTTCCTAAACTAAAGTTGGGTCAGGGATTTTGTTTCTACGTTGTCGACATTCTTAATTCACATGTATGTTCCAGCAGCAGTGGAGATACGCAAAATAATAACCAGGTCCGAATCTGACAGGTAGTAGTGATAACATTTTTTTTATAACTGCTAGCAGCCGTTTGACTTCTTCAGTATAATAGTGTGCCAAGTGTTCGTGTAGCAGCAAGATGCATGATAGCTGGACAAGACTTCAAGATCATGTGTGGAAGATGTGATTCGCTGTAGTGGCCGGATTACACTTAATCCAGCAAATAATCGTAGAATCTCTCGGGTCCAAAGACAAGGGAAAAGAATTATTTGTTTTTGCTATTCTTAGTGTTTGTCTGGGACTGATTTGTTCCACTTTTTCCCGTTCTACTTTTACTCCACCAATTTCAAAAGAGCATCTTTTTTCATCGTGGAACAGGTGGATCCGTTTGGCATACATCTTAGCTCCTGGCCTCCAGTTCCAACTCTAGAAATGGATGTTTTCCTTGGAAGTTCTATTACACCCTTAGATAGTGTTTCGTGCATGTTTTGATGTTTGTAGCATACGTGAGTGATGGTTTTGTTTTTGCCAATTGAAATATGATGTAAAATAGTATAATTTCAAGGATGGTAGGCTAGGGATGGTTGGTTGATCTTTAGTTGAATGTTGAGCCTTTATACATGTCGAGTCAAATACATCAAGTTATCATGCAAGCATTTAGTTAGTACTATCTCCGTTTCAATTGTAAGTCGTTTTGGCTTTTCTAAAAAACATAGTATAATTACACATAGCGTACATCTAGATGCTTAGCAAAAGCTATATGTACTACGAAAAAGAAATGACTTACAATTTGAAACGAAGCGAGTACAAATTTTAGTATTCTTTTGGTCATCATGTAAATATGGTAAGTAAATAGAAGGGGAAGAATGCACAACTTTGTATCCCATGGTATGAATAGGCAAAGCAATTATTTACTTCATTTTGATTGCTATGTAATGCTAGAATTATGTTTCTAGTTGGACTCTTTTTGTACTGGTTTAAGCTATTGTAACAAGTGGAGAACTGATCCCCTTGGCTACAAGGAATGGAACCAAATATTTGTTCCTTTAAGCGAATAGGCAAAAAATTATCTGTAATCACCAAAGATATGCTTTCGGTTACCAACTTTTTCCACCAAACAAAGGATGAACCACTATCCATTTAGGCTAGCCTCACCACTCTGTTTCACTACTATAAAAGTGAACTTCAGATATAGTAGAAAAATAATTTTAGTGGCAACAACAATGTTCCACCACTCATCAAAGGTCTATGAAAATCATGAAACTACACATCTGTAACGACTTGTAAATAATGTAAGCTATTTTTAGGTGCGGTCGGACACAACAACTGTCCCTAGAAACTAACTTGTAGGGGCCGTTTGTGTTACCACCCTCATCTAGAGAACCTTAAACAAAGAATAAGTGCCCCCTTCTTTCTCTTCAAGACAGAACTGTAGGCGCCAAAGAGAAAAAAGGGAGCTTCAAGAGCAAACCCTGAACTAGCATATCTAAAAGGGAATGTTTCGCTTTTGAATCTTTGGAGGAGTTGACTCTAGATGGTAAGAATATGGCAATCCAATGTTTTTTAAGTTTAATGCTAGATTATTTGTTTAATTACATTTTTGTTTGCAAGATTCTCTTCACGCATAGCGGTGTGCCCATTAGACATGAAATGAGAGCTCCCTCAGATCTTAGAGAGGAGGAGAGAGAGTGGGAGAGAGTTAAAATATTATTTCTATGAGTTTTAATAAATATATATGAATTGTTGCCATGCATATTTTTGTTTTGCGAATTGTTTGTCTAATTTTAGATATGTTAATGTTTTGTTGTTGGTGTATATAAATATTAGATACTTTAGGGGCTAAGTTGTAAAATGTAAAAGATAGATAGAAGGGAACAAAGAAGGATCCAGAGTAGTATCGATCCATTCATCTATCCAGACTTCCCAAATGTAACTGTTCATGTTCTTTTCTCACACATCCTAGATCCACAAAATCTCCTCAAAATCACCAATTAATCTTCAATATGGTATCTAGAGTAGGTTAATCCTGTGGTTCTCACTCAGTTTTTTCGTTGATTGGCTGCTGGCAGGGTGCCTGAAGTCTTTGTTGCCGTGGATTTGGGCTCCGTTGATAAGCGGAGAGGCCGTCATCCTCTTCGTAGTTGAGCGATTTCTTCAGCCTGTCCATTTTGGTGAGTCTGCGGCTTGCTTCTCAGTCCCTGCAAGTTTTCTGTTGTCATCTTGTGGGCCAACGTGAGGAAAGGCCAAGCAACCTCCCTGTCTTTATTGGTTCCTGGAGGCAGACCAAAGGGGAGCATGGTTCTTAGTGAATTGTCACCATATAGTTCCCCAAGAAAATATCTGAACGGCGAATTGTTAAGGTGCTCAACTTTTGCAAGAGCAAAATGGTTTATAGATGTGAATATGCATTTCTAGGGCTTGCTAACTCAATATACAATAGCACACTGCTAAATTAGAATTGAATCTACCAAGCAATGAAAATTGGTCCACTAAATCCATTATTCTGCTTTGTGATAAGATTTCCTAGATTTAGTCATATACAAAAATCATATCAATTAGTATTTTAGACTGTCTTTCTAGCCTAATGCTTTAACTCTAGGATGCAACAAACTTCACATACAGCATGCCATGTTTACTTTTCTAATATTATAGAAATGGAGCAAGATCATCTAACAAAATTCCTTACAATGTATTGTCTAAAATCAGGAGTGGTGAAAGGACCATCAGATTATCACAATAATCATGTAACTTTACATTATCACAAGTGAAAACTGAGATCTGTACCTCCAAGAATGTTGCTGTTCGCCTTCATGTACTTCTCCTAGTCCAGTGAGGTCTCCTTCTCCAATGCAGGTTAATAGATGGTGGGAATTTATGTAGTTCCTCCCAATTCATGTATTCTGACAGGAATTTATGCAGATCCTCCCATATCAGTGACAAAAGTATCCGACATTGTGTGAGAAAAGGTAAATTCAAGCACTAAACACTAAACTGAACTATGAACTCTAATGAGCAATACTTACTCATGCCGATTCAGGGGAGAGTGAGGTATCAAGCTTCCATAACTGGATTCAGGCAAGTTCTCGTATTGTCACAAAAATCTAGTTTCCTTATTTGATATTTCTAACAGGTATTCTGTGACTAATTTGTAGTTTTACCTGGAAGAAGCCAATGGAAATGTGGATCACCAAGGTTATATATTTCCCAGATGCCGTGGTGAATCGGTGAGTATATACTATATAGTTAAGCATTGATGCAGTGCTGCTGCATACGAATAATGTTAGCTAAAATGTTCTACCCTGATCTTGGCAGCCTGATTCAGAGAGACAGCTACTGACTGTTCAGTTTGAGTGTCATGGTGTGCTGAAATCAGTATCCAACACGTTGATTGGTGTCAGTCTTGAGTTTGATTTGTTGCAAATTTGCAAACAGAATTTATGCATCCACAAACATGTGGCAAATAATATGCTAACCCGAGACTGCCACTCTGTCAAAACGTTTGACTCAACTGCTTCGTCAGACTTTCAGAGCAGAAATTCAAAGGCAGCGTTGCTTATTCCAGCAGAACAAGAAAGCACTTTTGTTCAATTCAAACATTACGATTTCAGCATCATATATTATTAGGTTCAAAAGAAAAAGGGAGGCCTGCATTTCACACGTTCCAATTTTTTCGTCATCTTTTGCTAGTGCTTACTCAAACACTGACGCATCAGATCAGGCAATGAAAAAAATTAATGTCAACCTTCTAAGCTGCTGGATTCAGAGGCTTCCCAGGTTTGTGCAGCAAAATGCAAATCAATAAACAGTTTAATGCAGCCAAAAAAAAAAGATTTGAGATTGTAATCCAGCTAGCTCAAACTGCAAAAAGGTGAAATTACATCTTTTCTATTGTTTGTACCATGTAGGATAAAGCATTGTCGCCAGTGTGTACCTGAGATTGAGAGATGGCAGGTTGTCTGAGCCGCAAACCAGCTCCAGGTGTAGCAGGTGAGGACGGTGCAGGGCAGGGGCGTCCGCGGTGAGGGGGCAGGGAGGCCGTCGGAGGGCTTCACCGGCGTCGTCGACGAGCTCTGGTGAGGGCAGTGAATCGACCGCTGGCTCGGGGAAACGCGGGCAGGTAGCGACTCGGGGAAGCGCGGGGGGGGGGGTGCGGAAGCGCGGGCCGACGCGGGAAGCTCGAGCGGCCGGCAACGACGGCGAGGCGACGGCGCAGCGAGGCCCCAACGACTCAGCGACCGAGTGCGCGCACCTGGCCTCGCTGCTCGATTTGCCGGATCCGAGCTCCTGTGCGACGGGGAACGAGCCTCCGGTCAGCTCGCGCGAACGGCACCAGATCCGGCACACCGGCTGCTGCTGTGTTAAGGCGCAGCGAGACGACGAGCGCGACAAGGGCCTCACGGGGCAGACAGAGCCTGCCTTTGCCGGATGCCAGCACCTGCCTCGCCATACGGGAGCCGGCACGAGCGATGTGGTCGATCCGAAGCAGCTGCGGTTGTACGGGTAGGAGGGAAGGAGGTGGGCGTTGCGCAGGCGGCGGTTATGTGAATGCGCGATAGAGGACACGGGGTGGGGCGATTAGCGCGCGGGGAGGGGTGATTAGCGAGGGGGGTGATTAATTAAGCGGTGACGATGATATTTGGATCGTTTTAGTTGTAGACAGATAGATAGAAGATTAGTCGTCTTTTTTACTAACCTCGCCTTGGCTTAATCTTTGTTGCCTACGTAGGCTAGTTGAAAATATGCGCAGCCATCTTTTCTGGTAGTGCTCGCTAATGGATGACTCATCTGCTGCGGATGCCCTCAGAGCTCTGCTATCCACGATGCCTACAGGTTTGCCCAGACACCCAAAACTTCACTTCATGAAGTTGACCGACGACTAAGAAAGACGGAGACACTGCATTGGTGCTGAAGCCATTGCACAGTGCATTATTCATAGACATCAAAATCAGCAGTCTGTAGCAGACAATTTAAGACCGTGTTTAGTTCCAGATTCGGTGAACCCGAGTTGGAACAGTGCGCAATAAATGCGCACTATAGCATTTTCGTTTGTATTTGGTAAAAATTATCTAAACTTTGACTAATTAGGCTCAAAATGTTCGTTTCGCAAAGTACAACAAAACTGTGTAATTAGTTTTTAATTTTATCTACATTTAGTACTTCATGCATGTGCCGGTATTTTGATGTGATGGGAATCTTCTTTTTTATAGTGGAATTTGAGGTAGAAATTGGGAACTAAACAAGGTCTAATTTGCAATCGCATGCCTGATCATATCAAGTGCTACTGGCAGTAAGTAGACCCTGAAGTTTGAATATGAATCTAGACAACTATGACAGCAATCCTTGTTATGCGACGACCATTGACCAACAGTTCGTTAGCACCTCAGGGTATCATAACCTCATAATTGCAGTTGCAGTAGACTCGACTCATTCATATATAAAGGGGGAGGTAACTGGAAATCTGTGTTTTTCTTTGAGATTAACTGGAAATCTGTAATACAAACATAAACTATGTTCCCGTAATATGAGACCATGTTACATTTGGGCCCTGTACTTCCTTGCTTTCTATAGAATTGAACTGTTTTACCTGGATTCTTTTTCGGGGCCAAATTTTAGGTGTTCTATAAACAGCCTCACACACAGGGTGTTTGGAGGAGAGGATGACCCAAACAGTTGGAGGATCGTATCAAACAGGTAATGGATATGACACAAGTGTGCTGTTAAACTTAATATACTAATATAACACCGTGCTAATTACATGTTTTTGTGGACGGAGGGAATATTTTGTACGAGAGTGTGTTCATGTGCTGTTAATACTACATAGTTACCTAATTTCAGCGAAAGTGATTTTGGTTGCAGGTGGGCGTGCAGCCTGACCACATCTTTGTTATATGGAATAGTGCTCTACATATTTGTAGAGTGAAATACTTGAGGTCAAAACCAACCGCTTCGTATGTCAGAACTCTGCTATTCACGATGCCTACAGGTTTGTCCAGACGCCCAAAACTTCACTTCATGAAGTTGACCGACGACTAAAAGCAAGGGCAATAGTACCGTCCGCATGCCGGTGAAAAGAAGTCTAACGTGGCACTTAATTAATGCGGCAACAGCAACCAGAGCAATGCATGACCACATGCAACCAAGGAGAGGCAAGCCAGGCAGTAGGGCAGCAAATGAGGATGAGGCGTGCGCATACTGCCCGCTGAAAGCCGGCGTTTCGCGAGACGCCCACTGCGCGCTGTCTCTCCTTTTCTCTCTCCACCAGCAGGGATTTAGCCCGCTTACAGCCACCCATAATACTTTCTCTAAGAAAGATGGAGACACTGCATTGGTGCTAAAGCCATTGCACAGTGCAATATTCATAGACATCAAAATCAGTAGTCTGTAGCAGACAATTTAGGGCTTTCGCCCTATTAAACTTTAATAGGTGTTGACCATGGGGTTAACTATAGGGTGTTTGGATACTGATAATAGACTAATTAGGTTTAATAGATTCGTCTCGTAAATTAATCTCAATCTGTGCAATTAGTTTTGTAATTAATCTATATTTAACACTCTATACATGTGTCTAAACATTCGATGTGCCCCTTAATTTGCAATCGTATGCCTGATCATATCAAGTGCTGCTGACAGTAAGTAGACCCTGAAGTTTGAATATGAATCTAGACCACTATGACAGTTCGTTAGCACCTCAGGGTATCGTAACCTCATAATTGCAGTTGCAGTAGACTCGACTCATTCATATATATAAAGGGGGAGGCAACTGGAAATCTGTGTTTTTCTTTGAGATTAACTGGAAATCTGTAATACAAACATACACTATGTTCCCGTAACATTCAGACCATGTTACATTTGGGCCCTGTACTTTCTTGCTTTCTATAGAATTGAACTGTTTTACCTGGATTCTTTTTCGGGGCCAAATTTTAGGTGTTCTATAAACAGCCTCACACACAGGGTGTTTGGAGGAGAGGATGACCCAAACAGTTGGAGTTGGAGGATCCTATCAAACAGGCAATGGATATAACACAAGTTGTGT
Organism: Saccharum spontaneum; assembly: GCA_022457205.1. Classification (NCBI taxonomy): domain Eukaryota; kingdom Viridiplantae; phylum Streptophyta; class Magnoliopsida; order Poales; family Poaceae; genus Saccharum; species Saccharum spontaneum. The sequence goes on along the minus strand of CM039607.1, from coordinate 21,207,420 downwards.
GGTACATAACAGAATACAGAGTGACAATTACGCATGCTGTTTTCTACCCCTCATTAGTCTCCAAACACTGCTCCAATCAAATGAAGCTAGTACAAGTCCTGGTTGACCACCTCTTTCTTGCTCTTGCTCTTGCCCTTCGTCTCCTCCACCATCTCGACGGTTTTGCCGTCGGCGCGGCTCCCCGCAGACGACTCAGAGGCCGCTGCCGGTGCCACCTTGAACTTGGCGTAGATGTCCCCCCTGTAGAAGTTCCTCGTCCTCCAGACCAGCACCAGCGACACGAGCGCGCCGGCGAACGTGACGCCCGTGATGATGAGGAAGGGGCGCTTGAAGCACACCACCCCCTTGCAGATCTTGTCGCCCACGGCGGCCACGCCGCCGTGCTGCCTGGTGGCCTCGGCGTCGTACATGCGGCCGGTGATGATCACGTTGAGCACGTAGGCGCCGGCGGGGCTGGCCGCGGACCCGAAGTTGAAGAGCGACGAGTAGTACTTGAGCCCGAACACCTCGGAGATGATGGCGAACAGCAGCGGCCACTGCGCGCCGAAGCAGAAGCCGATGATCACCGACGCGGCGTACAGCGACTGCGACACCCCGAAGGCGATGAAGAGGTGGCCGATGCAGGAGACGAGGAGCACCGCGGTCAGCACCAGCGGCCGCGGCATCCGGTACCGGGCGAGGAGGAACTCCGAGATGTAGCCGGCGCCGGCGCGGCCGGCGTAGTTCCAGATGCTGATGAGCGAGACGAAGGTGTTGATGCTCTTGGCCGGGTAGCCCAGCGACTGCCCGATCTGCGCCATGTTGTCGATGGCCGTCAGCGTGCCGCCGATCCCGAACACGGATATGACGAACAGCACCAGCATCTCCACGCTGACCAGCGCCTGCATGATGGAGTAGTCCTCCCCGAGCGCCGGCGGCTTGAACATGTTGGTGAGACAGCCGCCCATGCCGCCGCCGCCGCACAAGGGAGGCGAATCGTCGCCGTCCTTGCCAGCATCAGCGCTCGCCTTTGGTTCTTCGACAGCGATGGCCGGCGGCTGCTGCAGTGACTCCTCGAGCTGGGAGACGGCCTTGTACTCCTCCCTGACGACGACGCCGACGGGGCTGAAGAGGATGATGAGCAGCGCCGTGGAGGTGACGACGTACGCGGCGTGGGAGAACTGCACCTGCTTCTCCACCACGATCATGACGAGGAGGTAGGAAGCGAGGGCGAGCGAGAGGTAGAGGAAGTGGTAGAAGGGCGTGTTGTAGGGCTTCCCGCCGTCGCTGCGGCGGGCGTACGGCAGGACGCGGATGGTGTAGACGGTGAAGATGTTGAAGGCGGCGGGGAGCCAGGCGACGAGGAGGACGAGCGACGCGGCGTCGTCGCCGTAGATGGCGAGGTAGAGCTGCGTGTAGATGGCGCCGCTGAGGCCGACGAAGGCCTTGAGCAGGCCGATGACGATGCCCCGGCTCTCCGGGAAGTTCTTGACGCAGGCGACGAGCGCGCCCGTGTTGGAGAAGGTGAGCGCGTTGGCGCCGAAGCAGATGTAGAAGCACATGAGCCAGACGGGCGGCGCCGCCGTGCGCCCCGTGAGCGCCAGGTAGATCATGAGGTAGCCCGCCAGGTTCATGCCGGCGCCGATGAGCAGGACGACCCACGTCGGGGCCACCTGCTGCACCAGCCCCGAGATGATGCCCACGTTGGTGCCCAGGTCCTTGAAGAAGGAGAGCTTGTTGAGCGTCTCCTGGTTGTAGCCCAGCTTGGAGCGGAGCACCTTGGAGTAGAGCGCGAAGATGTAGGTGGATCCGGACGCCGCCATCACGATGATGGACGCGTACACCACGAACCACCGGCTCTGCACCACCCGTGACGCGAACGCCGGCGTGCACATGGACACCTCGCCGCGGGCCATGTCGTCTCCGGCCGGCCGGCTACCTCTTAGCTCTTACCACACACCACACTTGGGCCAGAGAGGTGGAGATATAGCTAGGAGAAGGCACACGGCTTGCCGTGCTGCGAGTGGTACTTATAGGGACGCGTGCACTAGCTAGCCACTTGTAGTGGTTGACTAGCAATGTATGTGTGCGTGCTCTGAGCAGACAGAGACAGCAATAAGAGACACGGACGTAGATACTTCCTTCATTTGAAATTATAATTACTGATTTTCTTTACATACATATCTTCGAGTTTTACATACAGTTTTTACTATGTGTCTAAAAAATTAGAACCATTTATAATTATAGAGGAAGTAGAAGCTTGGGAAAATAGTAAAGTGGTGAAAGCGGAATACACCATGTACGAAATGGTGTAGTCGATTTACATCATACTAAAAAGACCCCTGCTGCGCTAGATCAGTCATGATAAAATAATTAAATCATATAAATTCTGTTATTTGAAGCCATATATGTATATTTTTTCAATAATAAAAGTAATAATATATTTTAAATATTAAATAGTAATAAAATACTTTCCTCCGTTTTCGTTTACTATCACCAACATTTTTACTGTAGCAAATTTGGCCATCTGTTTTTTTCCTAAAAAATCTTAGATACTTCAATGTATATAATACTAATGAAGTATGCTCAATGAAGAATCATATATTTGAAAACTTGATGTATCTAAAAATCTTTTGTAGAAAAAAATGTATGGTCAAAATTACTACAATAAAAGCTCGGTGACAAGTAAACGAAAACAGAGGTAGTATATGTTTAAAATTATCATACTCAATTCCATTTGTAAAAACAATAAACAATTTAAGCATAATTTTGTTGGATTAAAAAAAAGGTCAAAATCTATATTTTAAATATCGTAAATCCTATCTCTGAAAAGTCATTATTGTTTGTAAAAAAACTCGACCTATGGGGAAAGATACCTAGGTACACGCAGGTCGAGAAAAAACCTTCGGAGTCGGATCTTATGCTTTGGCGTGAGACACACGAGAAGATTTTTTTAGCCTCATCTTGAAATGTGAGAATGACCATGACTTAAGCCGGACTTTAGTGTGGGATAGATGAGTGGGAGTCGAACTCACGGACTTTAGGAGTGCTACTTAGACCACAAAACCAAGTCACATAGAGGCTCTTTTGCAAGTCATTGTTGTTTGTCGATTGATGGAGTTACTATAAATAGAAAATACAATGATATTTTGCAAAAAAAGAAAAGAAAAGAAAAGAGAAACAATGATCAAATTGAACGGACATGCAGCATAAATAAAACTCGCTTCCTAAACTAAAGTTGGGTCAGGGATTTTGTTTCTACGTTGTCGACATTCTTAATTCACATGTATGTTCCAGCAGCCGTGGAGATACGCAAAATAATAACCAGGTCCGAATCTGACAGGTAGTAGTGATAACATTTTTTTTATAACTGCTAGCAGCCGTTTGACTTCTTCAGTATAATAGTGTGCCAAGTGTTCGTGTAGCAGCAAGATGCATGATAGCTGGACAAGACTTCAAGATCATGTGTGGAAGATGTGATTCGCTGTAGTGGCCGGATTACACTTAATCCAGCAAATAATCGTAGAATCTCTCGGGTCCAAAGACAAGGGAAAAGAATTATTTGTTTTTGCTATTCTTAGTGTTTGTCTGGGACTGATTTGTTCCACTTTTTCCCGTTCTACTTTTACTCCACCAATTTCAAAAGAGCATCTTTTTTCATCGTGGAACAGGTGGATCCGTTTGGCATACATCTTAGCTCCTGGCCTCCAGTTCCAACTCTAGAAATGGATGTTTTCCTTGGAAGTTCTATTACACCCTTAGATAATGTTTCGTGCATGTTTTGATGTTTGTAGCATACGTGAGTGATGGTTTTGTTTTTGCCAATTGAAATATGATGTAAAATAGTATAATTTCAAGGATGGTAGGCTAGGGATGGTTGGTTGATCTTTAGTTGAATGTTGAGCCTTTATACATGTCGAGTCAAATACATTAAGTCATCATGCAAGCTTGAAGTTAGTACTCTCTCCGTTTTAAATTGTAAGTCGTTTTGACTTTTCTAAAAGACATAGTATAATTACACATAGCATACATCCAGATGCTTAGCAAAAGCTATATGTACTATGAAAAAGAAATGACTTACAATTTGAAATGAAGCGAGTACAAATTTTAGTATTCTTTTGGTCATCACGTAAATATGGTAAGTAAATAGAAGGGCAAGAATGCACAACTTTGTATCCCATGGTATGAATAGGCAAAGCAATTATTTACTTCATTTTGATTGCTATGTAATGCTAGAATTATGTTTCTAGTTGGACTCTTTTTGTACTGGTTTAAGCTATTGTAACAAGTGCAGGACTGATCCCCTTGGCTACAAGGAATGGAAACAGATATTTGTTCCTTTAAGCGAATAGGCAAAAAATTATCTGTAATCACCAAGGATATGCTTCTGGTCACCAACTTTTTCCACCAAACAAAGGATGAACCACTATCCATTTAGGCTAGCCTCACCACTCTGTTTCACTACTATAAAAGTGAACTTCAGGTATGTTAGAAAAATAATTTTAGAGGCAACAACAGTGTTCCACCACTCATCAAAGGTCTATGAAAATCATGAAACTACACATCTGTAACGACTTGTAAATAATGTAAGCTATTTTCAGGCGCGGTCGGACACAACAACTGTCCCTAGAAACTAACTTGTAGGGGCCGTTTGTGTTACCACCCTCATCCAGAGAACCTTAAACAAAGAATAAATGCCCCCTTCTTTCTCTTCAAGACAGAACTGTAGGCACCAAAGAGAAAAAAGGGAGCTTCAAGAGCAAACCCTGAAATAGTATATCTAAAAGGGAATGTTTCACTTTTGAATCTTTGGAGGAGTTGACTCTAGATGGTAAGAATATGGCAATCCAATGTTTTTTTTAAGTTTAGTGCTAGATTATTTGTTTAATTACGTTTTTGTTTGCAAGATTTTCTTCACGCATAGCGGTGTGCCCATTAGACATGAAATGAGAGCTCCCTCAGATCTTTGGAGGCATTTTAATAAACTAAGTAGGCGCACAAGAATCTCCCATTATTTAGCCCAAATCTATTATTTTCTCTAAGAATGGGAATTATGTTTTGGGTGTAGATGAAGATATATGCTTGAGGGGGTGGGTGGGGGGAGAGAGAGAGTTAAAATATTATTTCTGTGAGTTTTAATAAATATATATGAATTGTTGCCATGCATATTTTTGTTTTGCGAATTGTTTGTCTTATTTTAGATATGTTAGTGTTTTGTTAACTACATTATTGGCTTAATTAGAATTTAATTTTTATCTAGCTAGAGAGAGGCTGGGCGTCAGGTTGTTCGACATTTAGATTTCAAATTTAGTAGACGAAGAGCTGTAGGCCTAACTTATTTGTAAATGCCCTTGGGACCAAAATCAGACTGTATAAATCAATTTTGATCGTTCGACTGTATAAATCAATTTTGATCGTGGCTAAAAATATTTTCTATAGTAATATTAGATAAAAAATAGTTTTTAGGAGCATTGTTAATCCATCATCTCTTCCTTGAACCACACTTAAGTTATAGAACACGCCTCAAGAACGATCGCCAGTGTGGCAGCAGTTGCCATGCACATGACCAATATACTATTGTTTCCATGCATGCAACGCCCGAGTAACCACGGTTGTCCAAAACATCATCACCAAGTTGGGAGAGAAATTCGCTGATCATGCTGGGGAGATGTGATTCGCTGTCGATGTCGAATGTCATCATAATTAGACTCATCAAGTCAAGCGTGATTAAAAGATAACAGTACGTGTACTATACGTCATTGGTTCTGATGTGCAATGCATCGCTGTCAGTGCTGATCGAGAATGGATTAGTATAGTAAATAAAGATCCACGAGGTCTGACCGTAGAGCTAGCGCGCGATTATTGTATTTGTTTCAGTAATAACGAGTAATAAGCCATGGGATCGCTGTAGCTGCACGCGCCTCCATGAAAAGGGGAGTGATGGGGATCATATCTCCACTACTTTATAATACACCAGTTATGAACTTAGCTAAACCCACCCATAAACAGACCATCACAGTCATAACCTCCACTAAGTACACCCAAAAAATTACACCCAGCAGCATCTAACCTTTCAAATTAAAGGATGAGATTAACTCTAACCTCTCATTTCTCTCACTCACTCATATCCGACGGACAGAAATGCTGGGATCAAACTCATCACTCATCTCCTGCTCCTGAGGTCCCGCGCCCACCACGAGTCACGCGCGAGACTGTACGACTCCCCGAGACGCCGCTATTACTTCCCTCCCCCGATGCGTTCCTCATCTGTCTCCGATTTTTGTGTCCCGTGGGCTGTGGAAGTGAAGGAAGTTCCGTGGAGAGGACGAATCCATGGAGGCGCGGACGGATGTGCCGACGTCTCTGCAGACCCAACCGCCGCCACACCCATCTCAAACTGCTCCACTCCAACCGCCCTCTTCGTGCGCCGCACTTGGCTGGCCTCCGCCGTCGCCATCTCCCTCGCAGTTCTACTCAGTTCACGTGCTGCTGCTAGGCCTCAGCGAGGAGTGCCACGTCGCTCTCCGCCATTGTCGTGCTCGGCGGTGACGGCGATCTGGATCCATGCCTGCTCGCTACTGAATATGCACTGGCCCTCCGCTCTGATATAGGTAAATTTTTGTTAATTATTTTTGCTTGGGTCATTGCTGATTCGATTCGATTGTTTCGGTGCACATTCTGGCGGATCACTGATGGGATCCCATCAGGGGTAACCAAAGATTGGGATTCCATCTGTATTTTTCACTCTTTTGCAACAACATGAGCTGCTCAATCTGCTTCATTAAATGGAGCTCTGGCACTTATGAGTATTGAGTAGCTCTTAAAAATTGGGAAAATAAGAGATTTGGACAAATTCGGTGGTTCAAACAAAGCAACAATGGGGTACAATGATCAGTGCAAAACAAATTTTGTTGTGAAGGGTTAGTAACAAGGGATTTGATTTTCTTTTTCTCTTAGCAGGCAAGCAATTTGTTGTCCTTTTTTCTGAGCAGGAGCAAGCAATGTTTGCTTAGCGAATGCAATATTTGTTTTCAGGTTCGTATCGAATTTTCTTTGGCCATGTAGATTTCTTTTCCAGTGAGCTTTTGTCAGAACAACAAATTTTGTCAGATCACTCTGCCAGTTGTATTGTGCTTGTCACTATGCAGTGTAGAGTTTCTATAATAGTGAGCTTTTTACTCGGAAATGGATTAGCAAATATTACAGGATTCTAATGCACAGATCCTTGTTTTCCTCTGCCAGGTAGGACGTTTCAACTACATTCACTTGTCTACAAAGTATGGTATTACAGATAAATTCAGTTGTGTGTCAGTATAAGACCTGTTGGTTGAAAATTCTTTAACGTCAAAGCCAATGTTTCTGAATTGTTTCGCTGTGTGCCTGCAGCTACGGCTGATACTTCACGTTTGTGCAGGGGTTTTCGTGAAGCAGATGGTGAACCCGTGGTGGACCTATGTGCGGCTCTCAGCCATGCTCATGGGCTCCAATGGCCTCACCAAGGCCTCACTCGCCTTCCTCAATTACCTTGTGCAAATCATGTTTAAGTCGACCAAGGTAAAATTGCCCCCCTTCTTTTTTTTCACAGTTCCCCATACGCTGGAAAATGTAATACTCTAAAAAATGTTGGAAGAACAATGTCCAATGTCTTTTTCAGCTAGCAATTTGTGTAGCATTGTAGCAACAAAGTTTCTTTTGTTTTAAAGCAGAAATACAGTTCCTTTTTGTGAGGAAAAAGAAAAAGAAATATAGTTCTTGTGATATTACAATGCAGTCTGAAAGACTGAAACATTGAACACAATTAGCACAACTATTAAAGAAAGGGTGCACTGGTGTACCAAGAAATGTCCAAATATGAAACTCTAGCATCAGATTTATTGTTTTGGTTAGGTGCCAAACTAGCCAGATTTTTTTTTCTTTGAGAATCGCCAAACTAGCCAGCTATGTCATGTATCTTTCTACTTTAGGGGTACGAGTACTACTTCTCTGGCTACAATGACAATAACTGGACTGGCAGGTAACATTGTTGATAGATATAATTAGCACGTTTTGGACTCTTCTTTACTTGATGTGTCTATTTTAAAAATTCTTGGCAGCTACGGTTTGATATGATTTCTATATCTAAGTGACTGAATTTCAAGAAAAAACGATGTATTAGTAATAGTAATAGCACTTTACTTTCTTGTCATATGCGATAAATCATAAACTAATGTGAATGTTCATATAATGATATATAACTGCAAAGAAACATTCTGAGCAGAAATTTAATATACCAAACTGTATACGCTTACCTTTCCCGCGATTAGTACATTTCTTACTTTTTTGACATAATAAGCATATAGTAGAGAGGTATTAATCTATTTCTGTTTAGTCATCATCACTCCTCAGGTTCTAACGGTGATGATAATGGGAACCTAGCTTTATCCTGGGTTTAAGGCGCAAGTACCCATTGCAAGAGTATAGATCAGCCGTGATGCTCGTCATTGGCCTCATACTTTTCACACTCGCAAATCCGCAAACATCGCCTAACTTCAGCTTGATCAGCGTGGCCATGGTGTCCGGGGCACTTGCTTTTCTTGGCCATGGTGATCATCACTTAACTATGCTTAGTAGTATGTCACAAGTTCTTCTTCCTTTATCGAAAAAAATGTAACGAGTTCTTATCTGAGTAAAAAAGTCAGATCTCTACCTTGCCATTATAGTCACTATGGAGTACTATATACATGAATCTGTCCAAGTTATCTGGCAATGGTAAGAATGTAGTTGACTTTAGCACATCAGTGATAATAGTTTCAGAATGTGTATACCCCAATTAGTTCATTTTCTTTATTTTGCCACAGCTCAGTGATGATGTTCTGGATAGTTGTTTTAAGGTGCACAGGAAACTTGAATTCATATGATTATTTTATTGTGTAGCTTGATCGGTGGTGCACGCACGCCATGTGCTCGAGCTTGTGGAATGCGTTGATCAACTTGAGGTGGTTTAGGTGAAGAAGGACCAAGGACATGGAGACGTACAGGACAGGTACAAGTCCATTCCTTCTAATTTATGATCTTACAAGTACAATTCGTGCGTCGAGTGATGGTAAATGGTAATTAGCTGATCGAGCGGCCAGCTTGGTAGCATCTGTGATGTTATCCATCCTCTTGTTTGAATTAGTTTCGTGCCATTAGTGGTTTCATCGATCTGAGGGGAAATAATGCAGTTTGTTTGCTCTGTGTGATTGGGAGGAACAAGCATTGCTAATCAGGTTGATGCAGTGCTAATCAGTTGATGAAGTGGCTAATCTGTGTGATTAGGAGGTGGGCTATGTAGCAACTTTGGTGCTAGGCGGGAGCATGGCGTTCTAAAAAATATATTGGGTTCAGAATTTGTTTGTAAGTTCAGCTGGTGCTTGTTTCTGAAGATCCATGCTATATATATTAATCCCTGTAATTTTCATAGGAGTTACTTCCTAAAGGAAAAAAAGGAGTAGTGCATTCTCATGTATATACAGAACATTAGTTTATGTGGGAAGCAACAGTACAATCTGTCATGCAACTGATTTTTAGCCTGCAAAATACTTGTAAATTTATCAGGTAGCTAGAATTGAGAATTTGCTTTACCTGAAAATAATTTATCAGGTAGTTTATTCGGTTCGACATAAGGTGGCACTCTTCAGTTAGGAAATTCATGCATTCCGAGGAGTTTTGATATATTGATTTTCTCAAACTCATCAAAAGTACATAGAACTGTGGTAGCAGGTAGCTTGTTTATTTAGAGTTCAGATCCTTGTTTTTCTATTTCCCTTCTCTGAACTACAATTTCTGTGATTTGCATCTCTTTTAGTTCAGCAGCTCGAAACTCCTTGTTTTGGTTTTCAGATCAACATGCAAATTTTCATTATTAGTGGATCTGAACTTGGTTAGTCTTGCCTCTGTTTGCCAACTTAGGAGTGCTGCAGCTTGCTTGGGACTTTTCGAGCTAATTTACCTGTGTATGAATTTCAGTAGCTCTGCTCTTTTAGCAGTAGGCCTCAATGGCTAACTCTGTTCAAGTGGCCTAATAGTAGTTCTTTTGCAGGAGGACCTCACTCCGAAACGAGTTGTTGAGATTGTTGAGATGCTGAGAAGAGGCAAAACACCCCATGTGACAAACGCTTTGTATTTTGGCAGCCGGTGAAGGAGCTGAACCTGTGACAACGAAAGGAATTGACCACCGTGATACCCGATTATTTTGTTGTATTAAGTCTTGTTATTGGCCATTTAGTGATGAGATCATATTACTTGATATATCTTGAACTTAATGATGAGCGCCTTATCGTTTATTTTGTCACAAGGAGCATTTTTTTCTTACTGCAATTTTTTTTAGTAAGAATTAATTACGGAAGTATCTTTTCTTGGTAGAGATCAAGAGATCGATGGTTGTTGTCTGTATACGATAGGTATAACTATATATTCAGAACTTATTTGTAGTATGCGACTATGCGAGACATGTCTTTATTATGCCTCGTTACGCATGAATGCATTCCGAATTATATTTATGGTCATACAATTGCGAGAGACAAAAACTATGAAATTTTTTTATCATCTCATTGTTTTTAAGTGCATCCCTTAAATAAAACCGTGGCAACGCACGAGCACTATACTAGTTGAGTAGAGTATACGAGATGCAACTCGGTGGATTTTGACTAGCTAGTTATATGCTGCTAGCTGTTACGAGCCGTTAGACCGGCTGATTGATTGATTCTTAGCTTCTTATATAAAAAATATCCGTGCGTATCATGCGTGAACTGTGTGATATAGCGTTCGTGATGCTCATACATTTTGTAGGCTACACATACTTGCATCCATCACCCTGTTCGTTTGAGCTATTCAGCGGAATCAGCAGTCATCCAACAGTATTTTTCTCTCACAACAAACCAGCGAACAGTACTTTCAGCAACAATAAACCAGCGAAATGAACAGGCTGCATGATTCCGGTTGACTCCACGTTAGAATGTGCTTGCTGGGCTGCACAACGTTAGCCGCTAGCATGCATGCTAATTATTTTGAGCTTAGTTGTCATATGCTAAGGGGCAGCTACGGGAAGCTAAGGACCTGTTCTTATTTTGCATGATTGATTCTAACTGTATATATACACTAGTGGACATGTATGTGAGGCAGACACACTACTACACAAATGATTTTAGAAGACGGTGCTCAAACATTAACGGAGGCGGGCACAAAATCCAACCGCCTTCTAAAATGTTGAGCTATTAACGGAGGCGGTCATTTTTATTTACCAAGGCGGTCATGTTTGCCCGCCTTCGTAAATCGATTTACCGAGGCGGGTGCCTTAAGACAACCGTCCAAAAAAATAGCCTATTTTCGGAGACGATTGTCTTAAGGTGCCCGCCTCCATAAATATATTTTCGGAGGCAGGTACACTATGAGGCCCGCCTCTAAAAAAATGCCGAGGCCCAATAGGCCCAGGCAAGGCCCGATATCGGGCTTCTATATATATATAGCACTTAGGTTTTCACTGCTTCAATCCACTCCCACCCTCTCCCTGCCTCCAGCCGCACCCAACACCCACCCGACGCCCACCTCCTTACTCGCCCTCTTCTCTCTCCCTCACTCACCCTCCTTTCTCTCTCCTTCACCCTCGGCAGCAAGCGGCGGCGGCGCGCGAGGTCTCCACCACCGGCGGCGACAGCGCTCGGGGCGGCCCCCACCAGCGGCGGCGGTGCTTGGGGCGGCCACCACGTGCAGATCCGGCGGCTTACAGCAGACGGCGGGCGAGATCTGGCGAGCATGCATCTCTTCCAGGTAACGGCGGTCCTCTCTTTCTCCATCTCTCCTAGCTCCTCTCCCTTACTCTCTCTTTCTCCCAGGGCGAACGGCGGTCCGGCTGGCTGCAGCAGGTGCTGCTCGCGCCCCACCGGCGCCCGGATTCGGCGGTAGCGAGCGAGCAGCATCCACGGCTCCTGGATCTGCGGAGGATGCAGCTGCGGGGCTTGGATCCGGCGAGCAGCGGCGATGGCGCCCGGATCCAGCCATCGGAGCTGTGGATGAGGCTATTGGAGCTGCGGATCCGGCCCACAGCGGTGACGACGGACGCGGTGGCGGCGGGCTCGATTGGGCTCAATAGCGGGCTTGATTGGGCCAGCTCTTCTTCTTTTTATTTTTTTTAAATTGATTAACGGAGGAGGGCGCTTAAAGACGCTCGCCTCCGTTAATCGATTAACGGAGACGGGCAAAGTAACCACCTCCATTGGTCTCCATTAACGATGACCTTTGATTGGAGATGGTTGCAATGCCCACCTCCATTAATCAATTTTGTCCGCTTCCATTAAGTTTTGTGTAGTAGTGACATGTTCATCTTATTATAATTGTCCTGTTCGCTTGAACTTATCAGCCTAGCTTATCAGCCAGATACAATATTTTTCACTCACAACAAAACAATATCAGCCGGCTTATCAGTCGCAAAAAACAACAGCCGTACAAATTACATATGATTCGCATCTTAATACGGCAACAAAATTCCATGACAATGAATGATAAGAGAGTAAGAAGTATAGACAATCATTGAATTGAAAGGTATTTATATGATTGTTTTTCATTTTGTATCCACTTTGTTTGTGAGTTGTGTGGAATTAAGGCTCCACCTAGAGTTTAGAGATATTCACTACTTAGTACATGTAGTTTATAAGTTGTGACTTTAAGAATGTTTTAATTGATATATGTTTTAAATTGTTGCGTTGAACTGTTTTATTTCTAACGATGAAAAAATAGTTAATAATAATAATTGAAATTCAAAGTATTAGTTACCGCATTGGCCGATATATCTTGCAATATTATGAATAAATGCATTGTAAAATACCTACCACTAAATTTCTCTATACTCTATTTCATCCTTGATTTATTATGTTGCACCACAGCTTTTCAGCACTCCATATCAACTTGAGTTTAATAGGTAGCTCATGTATCCTTTGCCTCTTAAAGATACCTACTTAGATGTTCTTTTTATTTTACAATGCCATCATTATTTCCTCCTTACCTCCTTCTCATATACTCTCTACATTCCTCCATTTTTCTATATACCATAAATAGTCTTCATATAACACTATTATGTCTAGTGATAATAGCAAAATAATATGATTCCAGCACCAGCAACCTTTTTATTTGCAAAATGATTATATTCCCGCAAATAAAAATCATAAAGAAAATGAGAACATTACAACCGTGCTAGCTACCTATGCTGCCATGATCTTGCCATGTTTTTTCACAATGATCATAATCATCTTGATAAGAGAAGTCAGAAGAAAACTTTGATCAAACAAAAGGTCACCTGCACAACCATAAATTTAAAGTCATCAACATAATTTATCATACAACTATTCCAAATAAAAATACAATTAGAGCCTGTTTGCAGACACATACAGTAGTTAAATGCTTCAATTTAATCGGATCACCATTGCTTCGTGAACTGTGAGATTTTCCCTGGTACCATGGAAAATGGATAAGAGCACACACATTAAATTGGCCGGGGCCAACAATCTAAGGTCATCGATCAGCGTTGAAGTTCTATACTCCTTTTATTCCGAATTATAAGTCATTTCAATTTTCTAGGAGAGTCAAAGCATATTAAATTTGACTAAAATTATAGAGAAAATTATAAAGATTAATGACATCAAATAGGTATACTATGAAAATATAATTAATGAAGAATTAAATTATACTTATTTGGCATCATAAATATTATTATTTTATTATATAAATTTGGTTAAATTTGAGATGTTTTGACTCTTTAAAAAGGTTAAAATGACTTACCATTTGAGACGGAGGGAGCACATGACAATGGTGCAACTGCATGGTGCGAGGAGGCACTGGTCGGGATAGAATGTCCTGGTCTCCTGGACGTGCGCCAGCTATGTCACGCCACGTGACACCAGTGGCCTCTATCATGGCCTGCCACTTCAAGCAAGGATAGAGAACAGAGGACAGAAGGAGCAACGAGATTGAGGGCAGGGGCGAGGTGCGCACAAGTATAGGAGGGTGGGTACAAAATTCTAGGTGAAAAAATAAGGATACCGACCGTTATTATTAACGGAGTTGTAAATAAATGGATGTGTAACTGAATCAATATGGGTCCATTCATCATGTATGACCAGTTGATTTCAAGACGTTTGATCTGTTTTTAAAGAATATCAAAGTGGTAAGACAAGAGATGTGTATGAATTAATTGGACGAGAGGTATTTATAAAATCGTTTGTCCTTTTATAGTATAGAAATAGATATCTGTTACACCTTTCGTCCAAATTCATCTCGAGAACACTCGGGCCCGAACGCCACCCACCTCGTCTGCCACACTCACGTTTCGGAAATTGCCACCCCGCAAACCTCCTTTCTCCGCGCTGGCTGATGACCCAGCCCCACCTCTGGTCGTTCACTGCGCAACTTGTACACCAGCAGACGAGACGAGAGCGCGAGGCCTTGACCTGACTCTGGGACAAGCACTGTCTCACTCGCCACACACGCCTACCCTCAGGGCGTGCAAGCTAACAGTAGCTAGTAGTCTCACGAAAAAGAAAGATCCACCAGACCAAGCACTAGTAGAGCATCAAATGCCACAGCGTACAGAGCTCCACTGCCGTATGCACTGTAACTCGTCTGAAAACCACGAGATAAATTTATTAAGCCTAATTAATCCATCATTAACATATGTGTGTTACTGTAGCAATTATGACTAATTATGGACTAATTAGGCTTAAAAAATTCATCTCACGATTTCTATGCAGACTGTGCAATTAGTTTTTTATTTACATTTAATGCTATATGTATGTGTCAAATATTTGATGTGACAGGATAAAAAAATTTAAGTGAAAACTCAACATGGCCTGAATTCTTTTTCTGAACACGAGCCCACAGCGCACGTTGGAATGATAGCTCAGTGCTTTTGTCAGACCAAACAATCGCGTCTTCTGCGAGTCCTTCTCACACCCTGCGTGGCCAACGCTCGAGCTGATGCGGACGCTCGGATGCGAATGATCGGCTCCGTGCTTTTAGGTGTGTGCAGTTCCTAAAATATTTCACTCTAAAACATCACATCGAATCTTACGATATATACATAGAGTATTAAATATAGACGAAACAAAAAAAACTAATTATATAGTTCACCGTAAAATCGCGAGATAAATCTTTTAAACCTAATTAGTCTATGATTGAATAGTAATTGCCAAATAAAACAAAAAAAAACTAATTGCAAATTCTTCAGACACCCCGCGAGGCCTCTGGCTAACTTTAGTAGCTAAACTATAGATTAAATTTTAGTCATTGGCTGTTTAGTTTAGGTGACTAAATGAGTCTTTTAATCCCTTTTAGTCCATTTGTTTGGATAAATGGGACTAAAAGGTGAGATTTAGCTTCATTTAGTCTAATTTAACTCCCCTTGGCAGTTAAACTTTAGCTCCCTCTTTAACTCTCATTTAGCCCATGCGTTTAGTAAAAAGTGAATTAAATGGACTAAACTGGCCAAACCAAACACCCCGCACTCATGGACCTCTATATTCATCCTCTATACGTCCTAGTCAGCAAAATTCTCTCCTCTATACTTAATTCTTCCGCACCTATCCATCCTCTATATCATCCTCTATCCACTCTATTCACTGTGGGACCCACTTATCACTTTATCTAAATATATCCATGTGTGATCTAGTTTTGAAGGATTTATTGAGACGAATTTAATGGTGCAATCGAAATTTAATTTGGATTTTTAGTTTGTGAGTTATAGTATTTTTTTCTTTGTTTAGCTAGTGGGGTCCGCCACTGTAGAGTATAGAGTAAGCACTGTACTACTCTAAATATAGAGTGAGAGAAATGATAGAGTATCGTTTTAGAGTACCTACTGCAATAATTTTTACTCTATATTTATACTCTAAAGCTTTAGAATATTCCTTTACAGTACTCACTACGGGTAGTCTAACGCTCGGGCTGATGCGGACGTGGAGACCGAGGCATTCAGCCAGGGTGGAGCATTAGTTGGGCACGACCATGCCTGCGCTGCTGCCTCGTCCTTCCTTTCCCACGCAACACGCATGCCCACCCTCAATCCCTCATGCGGCATCTGCTCCGCTGCTTCGTCCTTCCTTCGCCCACACATGACGGCATGAAGCACTGCAGCAGCCCCTCCGTCCCTGTCGCCACGCCAGGGCAGGGCAGGCCGCCGTGAACGCCGGGGGCGAGCATGCTGCCGGGATGGATGGATGGATGGATGGCTGACGCATAGTAGCCAGGCACTCACTAGCAGCTCTGACACAACACCAGCTCACAATCATCCTCGCCATGCTGTACGTATGCCCTTCCATGGTCCACGCAGACTTGCGAAAATTAAAGGATCCAATCCAATCCCCATATCCCCAATCCAGTTGAAAGCGTACATGGAGTTTGGAGTAGATTACTCTGATCCTATCACTGCAAAGGCGCACATAAGATGGCAGAGATCAGTTTAGGTCGGCCCATATCATTGCCACGGCACAAAAGAATTTGAAGAAGGACCAGCTTTCATCGTTCATTATATCTGTACTTACTCCTAAAAAGACAACGTCCTCATCTACGCGATGATACCAAATATCGATCCATGCTCAAGTGGTTGTGTCCTATATGAATAATCCTCCACTCATCTACATTCTACGTGTCCGTGTCCGATATAAAAGTCCTCGAAGTTCACACGTCCATGTCCAATTATTAATATTCAATCAAGAGAATCATAAGCTTGGTGTAATGCACGGGCATATATCTAGTATCGATAATGCTTGGTTGAGGACGTCCGTCTGGACGGACCCCGACCCGCGCGGCATGATAACAAAAAAAAGAGATGCACGCAGTTGCAGTCAGACGGGTACCACACCTGTCCTTTCCGTGGGTTAGCGCTTGGGAGCACATGTGGCCACTCGCTCGCCATGCGCGGTGTGACCGAAGAGTGCGCGCTGACGAGAGAGAGAATGACCAACCCTAGGAGTTCATGAGAGGAGCATGGATCTGCATCTGTATGCACCATTTGCTACTCTCATGACGGGTGACCATGGGGCATCGAGCTCCGTGCTGGCATATGTGTTTTGGGTGTATGTATCATTTTAGGTGTTGTACATGTTTTATCTAAATGTTGCATATGTTGCAATGGCTATACACGTATGTTGTAAGTGTATTTTTCAAATGTTTCAGCTGTTTCATCCAGATGTTGCATGTTTTCATCTGGATATTGCATATGTTTCAGTGGCTATATATATATGTTGCAAGTGTATATTCTAAATATTTCACCTATTTTAGACGTATGTTGCAAGTGTTTTATCTGGACGTTGCATATGTTACAGTAGTTATACACATATGTTACAAACGCATGTTTCAATTATTTCACCTTATTTTAGTATGTTGCAACAGGTGCAGCTCCCCATACTGAAAGGTCCTAATATGGCTAGAGGGGAGATGAATAGCCTATTTAAAAATCTACAAGATCACTAGAGCAATTTGATTAGTATGACAAACGGCGTAATGTAATTTTGCTCTAACTCTACAAGGGCTGCAAGCTACCTATCCAAACAATTCTAGTTACTATAATCACTAGGCACACACAAGAGCTAAGTTGTTACTCACTAAGAGCTCTCAAACTTGCTACACTAAAGAGCTCCACTAGATGAACTTAAGCTACAAAACAAGCTCTCAATTCTATTTACACTAAAGAACTTGCTACAACTAGTTTGTGGGAAAGTAAAGGAGTGAGCAAGGTGATTATACTGCCGTGTCAAGGAGTGAACTAATCACAATATGAACACCAATTCAATCACCGGGAGAATACCAAAGAGCAAGAGACAACCAATTTTTCTCTTGAGGTTCACGTGCTTGCCGGCACGTTAGTCCCCGTTGTGTCGACCACACTTGGTGGTTCAGTGGCTAATAGGTATCACACACCTAACCCACCACAAGAGGCGCTACAAGAACCTACCCACAAATGAGGTAACTCAATGACACGAGCAATTTACTAGAGCTACCTTGTGGTTCTTCGTCGGAAAAGGTGTAAGACTCCTCAGTCACCGGAGCCGGCCACGAACAATCACTAACACGTGTCGAAGCTCCTTCACTGCTCCAAACCGTCTAGGTGGCGGCAACCACCAAGAGTAACAATAAATCCGTAGCCACAATGATCCCCAAGTGCCACTAGATGCAATCACTCAAGCAAATGCACTTGGAATCACTCCTAATCTCACTATGATGATGAATCAATGATGGAGATGAGTGAGAGGTATTTACTTAAGCTCATGTTGACGGTAGTTAACACTCATTATAAACCATCAATGAACTCATATAAATGCATAAAAATTATTACAAACCATAGTTATAGGGTTTGATTCTAACAAGTTCTACAAGTTTTGGTGCTCTTACTTGTTTTATAGGACATTTATTTTTTCACCAAATAAAAGTATGTCAAATGATGAATTGGACTACACCATTACAAAGAGCTCGTCGAGACGATTAAAACAAATATATTATTTGCTATATTTGGAGCCCAGAATCAGGAGATATTAATTCTGCATCAAAACCAAGTTGAGAAGAATCTAGAAGACACGAGAAGGCGTGTCACCGAAGATGGGGCCCACTTCCATAGGGGTAGGTCGGCTGACTTGAGGGACCCACGGGTTAGCCTCTCCTTCGAGGGTCGGTTCCTCACTGCCATTGAGGTCCAATCTCCGCCGTTGCTTAAGTTGGTTTGATTTGAAGGCTCTAATTCAACCCACAGGCCTATATAAGTAGCCCTGTACCCCCAAGGCAGAGGCATCCTAAAATTCTAATTCATATTTTCTAGTGATAATCAAGAGAGGGATCCCATGAAAGGATCAACCTCTCAAGAGCCAGCATTCAAGAGAGATTAGACCTAGTAGGATCTAGTCTTTAGAAATAGAGAGGTAGAGAGAGAAGACTTTGGAGGAGATGCCGGCCTGATAGTGCTCCCTCTATGACTTGTACCTTGGCGGAAGTCAATCTACATTTGAGATTTCTCTGGTAATCAACTTCTTATTTTAGTAAGCAACATTGTTCATATTGTTCTCCTAGTTTGCGAGTCTCTTTTGAGTACTTTAATCAATCCAGCTTAGGTTATAGTATTATTCATAGTGTAACATGGCGCTTAGGCTCGAATAACTCGTAGATGCACTATAAGGTCCTAGATGGCTAGAGGGGGGTGAATAGCCTATAAAAAATCCTACACAAACCACTAAGCAAACTTGTTAGAATAACAAACGGCATAAAGCGAGTTTTGCTTGGCCTACGGTTGTGATGCAAGCCTCCTATCCACAAGTCTAATAGATTATGATCTCTAGTTCACACAAGGGCTATGTCACTAATTTTACACAAGTGAGCAAGCTAACAACACTACTAGCAAAGCTACCACTAGAGCTACACAAGATAATCTAGTAAATGTAAATGTAAGAGAGAGGATTGTGATTCTTATACCGGAAAGGATCAAGATGCCCAAGAGGGGGGTGAATTGGGCTTTTCTAAAAATTAATTGCAAGAATTAAATCCTACAAGCCGGAATTCACCCCTAGTGCCTACTTGTGTTCCTAGAGAGTCTACCGATAAAAGTTTTGCACCCTAGTTTCCAATCCTAGTCTAGCATGGCAATTCTAGGAAAGTAAATCAAGCAATGAAAGTAAATACGAGAATGTAAATTGCTTGAATGTAAAGGGCAAGGAACACGGCGATGTTTTTCCGAGGTATCGGAGAGTCGCCACTCCCCACTAGTCCTCGTTGGAGCACCCGCGCAAGGGTGTCGCTCCCCCTTGATCCGTGCAAGGATCAAGTGCTCTCTACGGGTTGATTCTTCGACACTCCGTCGCGGTGAATCACCCAAAACCGCTCACAACATGAGTTGGGTTATCCACAATCTCCGCCGGATGATCACCAAACTCCCAATCACCACCAAGCCGTCTAGGTGATGGCGATCACCAAGAGTAACAAGCTAGAACTCTCACTTGACCACAACAAGCCCAAATGAGGAGATGGATGCACACTTGCTACTCTCGAATCACTAGTGAGAAACTCTCAAACTTTGATTCTCAAATTTCTATCCTCACTAGAGCTCTTGCACTCCCTTGCACTCTAAAGGGTTTTCTCAGATGTTTGAATGAGAAAGAGACCTCTAAAAGAGGTGGAGGGGATGTATTTATACACCCCTCAAAGAAAACGAACCGTTATGTTCTGACACGGGCTGACCGGACGCGCCGGTTGAACTGACCGGACGCGCCGGTCGCCCGTAACGGTCAAAACCCGATTTTCAACTGAACGACCGGACGCGTCGGTCAGGGGTGACCGGACGCGCCGGTCGTGCAAAGGAGCTTATTGTACTCGCACCGGACGCGAGGCCGCGTCCGATCGGTGATGACCGGACGCGTCCGGTCCTCTCTGGACCTTACTGGACTGTGACCGGACGCGCCGATCACGCCCAGGTCGCGTCCGACGGGTGTTTCCCTCAAGTGACACGTGTCAGCCACTGACCACCGCGTCCGGTCCTTCCGAGGACCGCGTCCGGTCGTCAGGGCCGAAACCCTAGCTGCGGTTACGTACTGACCGGACGCGTCCGGTCATGCCGAAAACCGGGTCCAGTCAGTGGGAAACAGCCCGAGACTTTCCGAAAACACGTCGCAACTTCAACCAAGTTGCTTCCAACTGAACTTTGAGCTATTCTAGGGTTGCCTAGCGCCAAGTTTAACAAGTGTGCACCACACCTAAACATAGGACTCGCCTAGGTCAAGCTACCCGTTCATGCCCCCCTTTATAGTACGGCCAAAAGAGAAAAACGAAGATCCTAACGACTATTCCGAATGCGTCTCAACACCTCGACATTCGGAACTAACCGTCCTTAATCTTGACGTCACTCTTTTGAAAACCGAAACGATTTCCATCAAGGGACACGAATACCATGGTGCCCAAAGCAGTTATAACCTCCATGACCTAACTTACCAACGTTTCTGCAAAACACACGTTAGTCATGGTAATAAAGCGTTGTCATCAATTGCCGAAACCAAACCTTGGGGCCTAGATGCTTTCAATCTCCCCCTTTTTGGTGATTGATGATAACACTAAGGTTCAAAAGATTAGAGTTGAGGTTTTCGAGCATGCTTGGTTCACATAAGCAAAAAGCAATAAGCACAAAGGGTTAGGAATTGCTTATGTGCCCTAAGCCAAAAGAGTGTACTTCATAAGATGAGACAAAAAACGTTAGTACACATAAAGATATAGCTCATAAGAAATCGGAGTAAGGCACGGAAGCACAACCTTAGAGCTATATAACTAAAACGGTGACATTTATTAAAACTGTGACGAGAATAACACATTAAGACTCAAAGTTTACGACTCGACGACAATGTTACACGAATGCAATGCTGAAAAGTAAACATGATATGCATGAATGTAGCACACAAAGAACGAAAACCCTCTATCAAAACTCCCCCTAAAACTACTCTCTCTCCCCCTTTGGCATCAAACGCCAAAAACTAATCTAATGATCTGACGGGGGGACAGACGGAGTCGTGTCGGGTGCCGAGGTGCGCGGAGTAATCACGAAGTGTAGCGAATCACCCTCAGAGTCTGAGCTATCTGGCTGACCCTCTGAAGAAGCACGTGGCTGCGAAGCGGTCTGGGTCTGAGCAGGAACAGGCACTGACTGAGTAGCAACAAGTGGATCTGTCTGAGTAACCTGAGCCTGCAGTGAGCCAATAGCAGGGGGATCTGTCGAGGAAACTGAAGAAGGGATGGTCTCTGTAGTCCCAGTCCCTGTCACTGGAGGAACGGCTGCCTCGGGAGCTGACAACCCTGACGAAGTGTGAAACATAGTGGTGTGCGAGGGTGTCGGCTGACCAGTCAACTCGCTGTAGGTGGCACTGAAATCACCAATAGGTGTGCCTGTCAGGAGGTGCGGGCGAGGCTGGTCTGACGGTGTAAACCCCGTATGAATAGGAGTGAAGCTCGGGGACTGAAAAGACTGGGGAACCTGCTGCTGTGGAGATGTAAACTGGAAGCTCGGTTGTCCCTGACTCGATGGACCACTGGAATGCAAAGCCTGAGTCATGACAGAAGCAGGCGGAGGAACCCCGACTGTGATAAGGTGGCGCAGGAGATCCATGTACTGCTGCTGACTCTGTCGCTGCATCTCAACCTGTTGCCTCTGGATCTCAAGCTGCTGTTGCTGAAACTCATCCTGACGAGCCTGAATCTGTGCAAGTGCTGCAGCTGTGTCCTGTGCCTGTCGCTGAATCTGTTGCTGCTGCTGCTCCTGAGCCTGGGTCAACCTCTCAAGAATAGCCACCATGGCTGGGTCTGAGCGGGAGGCTGAGCCAGAGCCACCGGCCTCGTGGTCGTGGGACCGAGGAGACCGGTACCTGGGGATGGGCTGGTAGTCCTCATCTGTGCTGTCTGAAGTCACATCCTCAGGTATATCAGCAGTCTGAGCCTCAAGGTCCGCAAGCTCTGTCTCAGCAAGCTCGTCAACTCTGGCATCCTGCTCAGCTGCTGTCTCAGGAACCTCTGGACGCTCACGCTGTCCTGGCGCTGGGGCCTAATCTCTAGTAACCGAGGCCCAAAGCTGACGGATATCATAATCAGGGAAAGCAGTAGTAGTGTTTGCTATCTTCGCCCTGATCTCTGGTGGCATCTGGATAGAAGATCTGATGATAAAGCAAATCCAGTGTGCATAGGGCAGCTGACGATTACCCTTGAAGCCCTCAGCAATGGTGTCCTCCATCTCACTAAGAATAAGATCCCAGATGTCAAACTGTCTCTGTGAGAGGAGGTGGTGAATGACCCAAAGCTGCATCCTCGTCAGACCCTCTCTGTAGCCAAGTCTCGGAAGTAGAGTACGTCTGAGAATAGCATCTAAGACCCTGGCAAGAGGCATCAGGCTAGCAGGCGTACGACGAGACCCTTCGCCAAAAGGCTCGCGAAAGCAGGGTCGAACCAGGTCTGTAGGTGGCACTGCTCCGCCGTGAGGGCGTCTGGGAGGAGGAGTCTGTCCATAACACAACTGATGGATCCTCGTGTCAGAAGCTGGTAGTCTGAGGATCTCTCGAGCTCTGGAGCTGTAGAGTCTGTGATCGCGGCCTCTGAATGCAAAGTGAATGAACTCATGGGCAGGATCAATCCAAAGTGAAGCATAGAACTCCCTGACCCATGTGCCGCAGTATGCACCTGTCCGTCCAAGAAGATCCGACAAACCAGGCATATAGGACAGGTGCGGACGGAGCTGCTCTCCCACAACATCAACCAATGCCTCAAGTCGACATACCCTCTGAGGTCTAAAAGCAATACCACTGTCAACTAAGGCCCTGTAGAAATTCTCCTGAAGTGGGGTATAGAAACCCTCTGAAGCTCTGTGATCTCTGATAGGTGGAAACCAACGGCTGACCTCCACGAACCTCAACCCCTGCACCTGACGTGCTGAAGCACCCCTCAGGTCAAAGTGCTCGACCGGGGGTGAACCTCTAGCTCTGGGAGGAGGACGTGCTCCACGACGCTGGCCCTCTGGCCTAGGTGTCACCTGAGTACGAGCACGTGTGGAGCGGCGACGTGGTGGAGACTGAGCTGGCTGCTCCTCTGTATCCTCTGTAGCCTATGGAGCCTCGGTAGCCTGTGTAGCCTCTGTAGCCTCTGTCGGCTCTGTGGGTGGATCTACTGACATCTGCTCGGTAGGTCCAGTATCCTCGGTACCCTCAGTGGCCTCAGTGCCGAGCTGTCGACCTTCAAGGTGAAAGCGACACTCGCCTATGTGTATGCCACTGCGTCTGCCACCTCTCTCTGCCTGCTCTGCAGCATCTGCCACGGCCTGAGCAACCTCTGCCTCTGTAAGCGTCTTCTTCTTCTTCCTGGCCATCATCTTGATGCGCTTACCACGCGCAATCTCATCACGACGGGGAGGACTGTTGTCCCCGTCACCAGGAGCACCACCGGCGTTCTTGCAACGCACCATGCTGATCAACTGACTGAGAACCTCTGAAAGATGGTGAACTGACACTCGAGAGGCTTGGCCTCAATCCGTATCCGCAGGCTTGGCCTCGGATTCAGCGAACAAAACTGACCCTGACACACCGACTGACTCGCTGCACCGATGGAATAGAAAGATATACTATAAGCACATATATGACTAAAAGGTGCGAAACCCTAGAGATAGCAAGCATATTAGATACAAAGTGAAACGTGACGCGAAGCTACCTCGGATCGACGAGACGACGGTGAGAAGATGCGGTGACCTAGGTCGTGAGAATCCCCGAATTCGACGATCGAGCACTGAAAGGACCGAGCGAGATGATCAATGGATGATAACGGTCAAGGTTAGCCCTATCGACGACACGAAACGAAATTGAATCGAGAACGATCGATTTCGTTACCTTGCGAACGGATTAGGGCAAACCCTAGGTTAGGGTTTTGGGCTAAACCCTAGTAGCTCGAGCGAAGATGGAGGATGAGGGGCTAGGGCTGCACGGGGGAGGAGCTGCGGCTGCTGTGGTGAGGTCACGGTGGTGGAGGGCTCGCCGGCGGTGAGGAGGAAGTGGCAGAGGCGGCGGCGCGGCGAAGGGCGCAGGTGCGGTGCGGTAGCGGGCAGCACGGGCACGGGGAGCGCGCGCGCGGCAAGGGGCGAGGTGGAGCGGCTGGAGCACGGCAAGGGAGTCGCCGGCGGCGAGCGGGACGGCGAGGACGCGGCGGAGGACGGCGAGACGGCGAAACAGCGAGCGGCGGCGGCGGATTTGCGTGCGGGTAAAAAAATAGATCGAGAACGAACGGTTTTATGAGGGGCTCAGATCCGCTCGACGCGCGATGACCGGACGCGGTGGTCGTTATGACCGGACGCGGTGGTGCAGCGTCCGGTCACACTCCAGTAAGCTCCTGGAGTGACCGGACGCGTCTGGTGCAGACTGACCGGACACGGTCAGAGTCCGGTCGCTGGGAGCTCGGGAATTCATCGCGGATGACCGGACGCGGTGGTGGTAACCGGGACCGGACGCGGTGGTCAACACAGGCGCGTCCGGTGCAGCGTCCGGTGACTAGGTCTGGAGATGGTCTTCTGGATGACCGGACGCGCTGGTGGACGCCGGGACCGGACGCGGTGGTGAAGCATCACTGCGTCCGGTGCAGCGTCCGGTCCAGCGTCCGGTCGCTAGTCTTCGCCCTTCTTCATTCCAAACTCCGACGCGACTTCTCCCAATCAAGTTCCAATTCAAAGAGACACAAATAAACACCTATTGGAACCTGATATGAGTGACCTCACTCAAACCCTCAAAAATTTTTTTAAAATATTTTGCCTTAGGCTAGTATTATTTTTAGGAAAATAGGCAATAAACACCCGAGGAGCAACGTATGGCCATGCAATAGAGTTTTTGGACCTTTAGGAGCGTCAAAAAGCTCTCTCTATCCATGGACGAACACAGAGGTTGCTCAAAGCTAAACCGAAAAGAAACGACAAGCAAACAACCATGCATATGCAATGCAATACAAGTAAGTAAAGCTAGGTTGCTTGTCAAGTTTGATCCACGGTTAGGCTTCTTCACTCCTCCGAAGGAGGGTTATCGTAACCGTGTTAGCCAAGTCCTAAATGCATTGCGATAAAATAAACGTGACATATAATACAATGCAATGCAAGGGACAACACACGCTTATCTTTTAAAGTTACTTGAATCAAGCACATTTAGTTCACTTCTTAGCCTACAAAAGGTAGCCTCGTCCAAAGGTTTAGTGAAGATATCCGCTAATTGATTTTCACTTCGTACACCTTCTAGTGATATGTCATTTTTAGCAACGTGATCTCTTAGAAAGTGATGGCGGATATCAATGTGCTTGGTGCGAGAGTGTTGTACCGGATTGTTAGCAATTTTAACGGCACTTTCATTATCACATAAAAGTGGCACCTTTTCAAGAACAACTCCATAGTCTAGGAGGGTTTGTTTCATATATAAGGTTTGTGCACAACAAGCCCCCGCGGCAATGTATTCCGCCTCGGCGGTGGACAAAGCCACACTATTTTGCTTTTTAGATGACCAAGATACTAAGGATCTCCCAAGCAAATGGCACCCTCCGGATGTGCTTTTTCTATCAATTTTGCAACCGGCATAATCCGAATTGGAATAGCCAACTAGTTGGAATCTAGCTCCTTTGGGATACCAAAGACCAATGCTTAGGGTGTGCTTAAGATATCTTAGGATTCTTTTTACGGCACTTAAGTGAGGTTCTTTAGGGCACGCTTGAAAGCGAGCACACATGCACACACTAAACATGATATCGGGCCTAGATGCGGTAAGGTACAACAAGCTACCAATCATAGAATGGTAGAGAGTTTGATCAACCGGTTTACCTCCCTCATCTAGGTCGAGATGTCCATTTGATGGCATTGGGGTCTTGATTGGTTTGCATTCTTCCATCTTGAATCTTTTGAGAAGATCCTTGGTATACTTTTCTTGAGAGATGAAAATCCCTTCTCTCATTTGCTTGACTTGAAAACCAAGGAAGAATGTGAGCTCACCAATCATTGACATTTCGAATTCCTTCGACATCAATTCACCAAATTCCTTGCAATAATCTTCATTTGTTGACCCGAAGATGATATCATCAACATACACTTGACAAATGAAGATCTCCCCATTAAGCTTCTTGGTGAATAGTGTGGTGTCGACCTTCCCAATGGTGAAGCCCTTCTCAATGAGGAAGTCTCGGAGGCGCTCATACCACGCTCTAGGGGCTTGCTTGAGCCCATATAGCGCCTTGGACAACCTATAAACATGATTAGGATATCTAGGGTCTTCAAACCCGGGAGGTTGATTGACATAGACTAGTTCATTTATAAAGCCATTTAAGAATGCACTTTTCACATCCATTTGATATAGTTTCATATCATGATGTGATGCATATGCAAGGAGGATACGAATGGCTTCAAGTCTTGCAACGGGTGCAAAGGTCTCTCCAAAATCAAGGCCTTCAACTTGAGAGAATCCCTTTGCAACTAGTCTTGCCTTGTTCCTCACTACTATGCCTTGGTCATCTTGCTTGTTTCGGAACACCCACTTGGTTCCAATGACTCTTGCACCTTTAGGATGCTCTTCAAGTGTCCATACTTGATTGCGGGTGAAGTTGTTCAATTCTTCATGCATAGCATTCACCCAATCCGGATCTTGAAGAGCTTCTTCTACATTTTTAGGTTCAACACAAGAGACAAAAGAGTGATGTTCAACAAAAGAAGCAAGCTTTTGAGATCGAGTCATCACTCCCTTAGTAGGACTCCCTATGATGAGTTCTTGTGGATGTGCTTGAAGTAGAGGTGAATTTCTTCTATCAACCACTTGAGGAGGTGGAGGGGGAGCATCAACATCTTGAGCTTGTGCCTCGGCTTGTTCATGAGAGATATAGGTGTCTTCATTTTCAACTCTCTTATTCTTGTCATCATCTTGAGGCACACGTGCTGAGGATGGTGGATCAATGATTTGCACTTCGTCTTCATCATCTTTTGGCTTGATGTCTCCCACGGGCATGTTCTTCATGGCCTCCCTCAAGGGTTCATCGCCTACATCATCACAATTCTCAATTGCTCCTTGGGAGCCGTTAGATTCATCAAATTCCACATCATATGTTTCTTCAACCAAACCTGTGGTATGGTTAAATACTCTATATGCTTTGGACTTTGATGAGTAACCAACAAGAAAACCAATATCACAACGTCTTTGAAACTTCCCTAGGTGTTGACGCTTCTTGTAGATGTAGCATTTGCAACCAAACACCCAGAAGAATGAGACGTCCGGCTTCTTCCCATTAAGCAACTCATAGGGGGTCTTGCCAAGAAACTTTTGGAGGAAGAGGCGATTTGAAGCATAACATGCGGTGTTGATTGCCTCGGCCCAAAACTTTTCCGGAGTGTTGTACTCATCTAGCATTGTTCTTGCAAGGGTGATCAAAGTCCGGTTCTTTCTCTCAACTACACCATTTTGTTGAGGAGTGTAGGTTGAAGAGACCTCATGCTTGATTCCAATTTCATCACAATAAGCTTCAATGTTGGTGTTGTCAAACTCTTTACCATTATCACTTCTAATTTTCTTTATCTTGACTTCAAATTCATTTTGAGCTCTCTTTGCAAACTTCTTGAAGCAACTTGCCACTTCGGATTTGTCATGAAGGAAGAAAGTCCATGTATACCTTGAGTAGTCATCCACTATCACAAGACAATAAAGATTACCACCCAAGCTCTTGTATGTTGTAGGCCCAAACAAATCCATGTGTAGAAGTTCTAGCACTCTTGAGGTTGACATGAAAGCCTTGGTTGGATGAGTGTTTGCAACTTGTTTGCCCGCTTGACATGCACTACAAGGTTTGTCCTTTTCAAACTTCACATCCTTCAATCCTCTCACTAGTTCTTTCTTCAATAGCTTGTTGAGAGTGCTCATTCCAACATGTGCTAGCCTCCTATGCCAAAGCCAACCAAGTGAGGTCTTGGTGAACAAACATGTCATCAAGTTTGCATCTTCGGAGGTGAAGTCAACAAGATAAAGATTGTTGTATCTAAAGCCTTTGAATATCACTTGCTTGTCATCTATCTTTAAAACTTCCACTTCATTTGGTGTGAACAAGCATTGGAAGCCAAGGTCACAAAGTTGCCCGACGGATAATAAGTTGAAGCTCAATGAAGCAACATAAAGCACATTTGAGAGTGAGTGATCATTTGATATTGCAATCTTGCCTATACCCTTGACTTTGCTCTTTGAATTATCTCCAAATGTGATCTTCTCTTGACATATCCCATTCTCTTCAATGGAGGTGAACATACGAGGATCACCGGTCATGTGTTGAGTGCAACCACTATCAATAACCCAATGAGATCCACCGGTCTTGTAGTTCACCTACACACAAGAGATCAAGCTTTTTGTTTAGGGACCCAAACTTGAGAGGGGCCCTTGACTTTCTCAACTAGTGACTTGGCAACCCATATTTTCTTTGGCCTATTCTTGTTTGGGGGACCCAAGAACATGACTTTCATCTTTCCATTTGAATCTTTTCTTAGCATGTAATGAGCATTGAAGGCAAAGGGTCTAGCATGCTTGGGCAAGGGTTGTGGTGGTGGAGTTTTGCATTCATGAGCAAAGTGACCTTCTTGACCACACTCAACACATCTCTTTGGCTTGGGCTTTGACTTGCTTTGTTGTTGAGCTTTTGCCTTCTTCTCTTGATTTGCCAAGTACCCAATACCACTTCTATCCATCTTCATTACGGTGTTCATGAGGAGCTCACTTTGCAAATATTGGCCTCTTGTGAACTTGCTTAGACCGGTCTTGAGATGCTCTTTTTCTTGCTTGAGCTTCTTGTTCTCTTCAATGAGTGACTCATTTGTTGTTTGTTTCTCAAGAGCCATCAAACCTTTAAGCTTTTTGTTCTCATTTGCAAGCTTCTCATTCTCACACTTGATCTTGGCATAATCATCATAGTTGTTTGACTCAACCACACTCTTGCCTTTGCTACTAGAACCTTGCTCAATGCTTTCAATGATCAAATCATCACATGATGTAGCTATATCACACTTAACAACATTGTTAGTAGCATCATGTGTCTCAAGAGCAAGTTCATTAGCAACCACAAGACTATCATAGTCAATTTTTAATGTGGTGTATTTGTCTTTCAAAGAGTTATGTCTAGTGATGAGCTCATCATGCTTCTTCTCAAGTTTATCATGTTGATCTTTAAGCTCATTGTTTGAGGTTTTGAGCTCCTTGAGAGTGGAAGACATAACTTCATTTTGATCTCTAAGCTCACCACTAGTCTTTTGAGCATTTTCAAGCTTTGATGAGAGTGATTCATTTTCATTTTGAAGCTCATCATTTTCATTTCTTGTCCTTCTTATGATTTTAGTGTATTTATTTAGCAATTTTACAAGTTCATCATAAGAAGGTGCGTCATATTCATCATCACTATCACTATCATCATCATCATCACTATCATGGTTTTGTACCTTTCGTTCACCCTTGGCCATAAGGCATAGGTGAGTAGTGGACGATGATGGTGAAGGAGGCGGTGAAGATGGTGGTGAAGATGTCGGTGAAGATGATGGCCCCATCATGAAAGCGGCAACCTTCTCTTTCTCATCATTGCTCTCATCTTCGGAGGAATCACAAGATGATTCAATGTCGGTGAGCCAATCACCAACAATGTATGCCTTTCCTCCCTTCTTCTTCTTGTAGAACTCCTTCTTCTTGCCATCCTTCTTCTTGTATGGCTTGTTCTTCTTCTTCTCATCTTCTTCATCACTTGAATTATTTTTCTTGCCCTTGTTCTTGTTCTTGAACTTATCTTTTGGTGGTCTAGGGCATTGATGAGCTAGGTGGCCAAGTTCACCACAATTGTAGCAATCCATCTCCGAGATGGGCTTTCTCTTGCTACTTGTGAAGAATTTCTTTTTCTTGCCATCGAACTTGATGCCACTCTTGTTGAGCTTCTTTAGCATTTTGGTGGTCTTTCTCACCATGAGTGCAAGTGATTCATCATCGACATCACTTTCACTTGAGCTTTCTTGCACCATCATGGCTTGGCCCTTCTTCTTCTTCTTGTCATAGCTAGCTTTGAAGGCCAAGTCTTTCTTCTTGGAAGATGATGAGCCCTCTTCCGGAGTGATGTGCATATACATCTCATGAGCATTGATCTTCCCCAATACTTGTGTCGGTGTTGCGGTGGAGAGATCACTTTGATGAAGCACGGTGACAATGTGACCATACTTCTCAACGGGAAGAACACTCAAGATCCTCCTTGCAACATCCGATTGGCTCATTTGAGTGAGCCCAAGAGCATTGAGGTCCTCTACAAGAACATTCAAGCGAGTGTACATGTCATTAGCACTTTCTTTGGGAAGCATCTCAAAAGAATTAATTTTCTTTAAAGCAATATGATAGCGTTCCTCACGCTCACTCTTAGTTCCCTCATGGAGAGCACAAAGATTTTCCCACAAATCATGAGCGTTCTTTGCATTACGCACACGATTGAAGATATCTTTGCCTAAGCCCCGGTAGAGTGCATTTTTGGCCTTTGCATTCCACCGGTCGTACTTCTCCTCGTCACCAATGGGGTTTGCGGGATCCTTGATAGCGGGAAGCCCTTGGGTTGCGGCTCTAAGGCACCCGACATCTATGGCTTCGAGATACGCCTCCATGCGGATTTTCCAATATGGAAAATCATCCCCCTCAAAGGTGGGAGGTGGTCCTTCCCCGTTAGACATCTTGCTCTAGGCGGTAAAGCCTAAAATAGGAGCAATACGGCTCCGATACCAATTGAAAGGATCAAGATGCCCAAGAGGGGGGTGAATTGGGCTTTTCTAAAAATTAATTGCAAGAATTAAATCCTACAAGCCGGAATTCACCCCTAGTGCCTACTTGTGTTCCTAGAGAGTCTACCGATAAAAGTTTTGCACCCTAGTTTCCAATCCTAGTCTAGCATGGCAATTCTAGGAAAGTAAATCAAGCAATGAAAGTAAATACGAGAATGTAAATTGCTTGAATGTAAATGGCAAGGAACACGGCGATGTTTTTCCGAGGTATCGGAGAGTCGCCACTCCCCACTAGTCCTCGTTGGAGCACCCGCGCAAGGGTGTCGCTCCCCCTTGATCCGTGCAAGGATCAAGTGCTCTCTACGGGTTGATTCTTCGACACTTCGTCGCGGTGAATCACCCAAAACCGCTCAGAACATGAGTTGGGTCATCCACAATCTCCGCCGGATGATCACCAAACTCCCAATCACCACCAAGCCATCTAGGTGATGGCGATCACCAAGAGTAACAAGCTAGAACTCTCACTTGACCACAACAAGCCCAAATGAGGAGATGGATGCACACTTGCTACTCTCGAATCACTAGTGAGGAACTCTCAAACTTTGATTCTCAAATTTCTATCCTCACTAGAGCTCTTGCACTCCCTTGCACTCTAAAGGGTTTTCTCAGATGTTTGAATGAGCAAGAGACCTCTAAAAGAGGTGGAGGGGATGTATTTATACACCCCTCAAAGAAAACGAACCGTTATGTTCTGACACGGGCTGACCGGACGCGCCGGTCGAACTGACCGGACGCGCCGGTCGCCCGTAACGGTCAAAACCCGATTTTCAACTGAACGACCGGACGCGCCGGTCAGGGGTGACCGGACGCGTCCGATCGTGCAAAGGAGCTTACTGTACTCGCACCGGACGCGAGGCCGCGTCCGATCGGTGATGACCGAACGCGTCCGGTCCTCTCTGGACCTTACTGGACTGTGACCTGACGCGCCGATCACGTCCAGGTCGCGTCCGACGGGTGTTTCCCTCAAGTGACACGTGTCAGCCACTGACCACCGCGTCCGGTCCTTCCGAGGACCGCGTCCGGTTGTCAGGGCCGAAACCCTAGCTGCGGTTACGTACTGACCGGACGCGTTCGGTCATGCCGAAAACCACGTCCGGTCAGTGGGAAACAGCCCGAGACTTTCCGAAAACGCATCGCAACTTCAACCAAGTTGCTTCCAACTGAACTTTGAGCTATTCTAGGGTTGCCTAGCACCAAGTTTAACAAGTGTGCACCACACCTAAACATAGGACTCGCCTAGGTCAAGCTACCCGTTCATGCCCCCCTTTATAGTACGGCCAAAAGAGAAAAACGAAGATCCTAACGACTATTCCGAATGCGTCTCAACACCTCGACATTCGGAACTAACCGTCCTTAATCTTGACGTCACTCTTTTGAAAACCGAAACGATTTCCATCAAGGGACACGAATACCATGGTGCCCAAAGCAGTTATAACCTCCATGACCTAACTTACCAACGTTTCTGCAAAACACACGTTAGTCATGGTAATAAAGCGTTGTCATCAATTGCCGAAACCAAACCTTGGGGCCTAGATGCTTTCAATACCGATGGTGGAGTGAAGATGTTGCCAATCACCAAGATGATATACAATCAATCAATATTGACAACAACACAATATGAAGACCAATCACCGGGAGACAAGAGACACATTATTTTTGTTCACCTGGTGTTCACTTGTGCACCGACAAGCTACGTCACCGGTTGTGTCGACCAACGCTTAGATGGTTTCTCGGTGTGACCCTCAAGTCACTTGCCCCTCAAGGCATGCCCCGCAAGGCACCGCAAGACACCACTCTCAAGTGAGGTAACTCATTGACACGCGCAATGTATTAGAGTTGCTTTTGGCACTCCGCCAAGGAAAGCACAAGAACCTCTTACAATCAACCGGAGGTAGCCAAGAACAATCTCCTTCTCTTGCCAACGCCTCCAACAATATCCAAGCCAGCTAGGAGTGGTACTCTCCAAGAGTAACAAGAAATCCACCGGCTAAACCATCCACAAGTGCCACTAGATGCCCTCAAGCTATGCAATACACTTTGGGATCACTCAATCTCACTTTTGATTTGCAATCAAGCAAGAGCGATGAGTGGGAGGGAGTGTCACACTCCAATTAAAGGACAATATAGAGTGCATATATCTTATGTGCGCCCCAGGAATAGTCGCACACATAAGCCGACAAATTAACAGAAGTATCATCACTGAGTACATACATAACGTTATTACATCACGTAGTTCTTACATAAACAAATGGAAAGGTAAATAGCAACTCTCAGGCGTAGTGTCTGATCCACAGGGAAGGACGACTGGTTGACCCAAACCTAGAAATCCTCCGGGAAGTCCTCGTAGAGACTGTCATCTGTTACCCATCCGGGATTTTACCCAAAAACAATATAGCAACAAGTGTGAGTACATTCGTACTCCGCAAGTATAGTATGAGGATTCATGAGGCTCAAAAAGGTTAGACACGGTTGACTGCAGTTAGCATTTTTAGTAGATCAACATTTCATTATTAATCATTATTAAGTTATGCTCAAGCTCCCATTTATCCCACATGATCCCATCTTTCGAAGGTTCGTCTAACAAGTTAGGGCCATTAGATTCACTCGGCAAACAGATGTAGAGCCCCCCTTCCAAATGGCACAATAACCCGCAACCTATACACATAAGGACAGAGGCCGCACTATACCCGATTCGTCAAGCCATTTTTACGCCAAAAAGGTTACCTCTAACAAGCTAGAAAAGGTCCTTCTATATGACTAAAGCCAGAGCCATATAGCCCCTACAGTTGTACTGTAAATCCCGGATGTTCGCTTATAGATGAGTCCTTATGGAGAGTAATTAGAGCATCAAAAGTAATCCCCATGCTCTAATCCCCTTTAAACATTAATCAAAATCATCTTTTAATGTTTGTTGCATATTCCTCTAATCAATTTACATGATCATAGTCCATGTTTAAGCACTAGCC
Source organism: Saccharum spontaneum (assembly GCA_022457205.1). Classification (NCBI taxonomy): domain Eukaryota; kingdom Viridiplantae; phylum Streptophyta; class Magnoliopsida; order Poales; family Poaceae; genus Saccharum; species Saccharum spontaneum. The sequence continues at coordinate 21,173,127 of CM039607.1, read as the reverse complement.
ATACTACTCAATGCAATATAATAGGTATCAAGGTGTAGGATCAATCACTAAGTCATCCTTAACAAGGAAATAGATGCATAATGATATTATTTGCATAATGTGAATAGGACAACAAGGATAATCCCATGCTATACTTGCCTTGCTCAAACTGGTCCTGAAGATCTTGCTTGTAGAAAGGCTCTTTATCCCCAACGAATTGCTCACCGTCTATACTCGATCAACAACAGCAACAACATACATCCAGAGGCAATCATGCATAAACAAACAAGACTATAATTAGAACAGTACACCATCAGTAAGAAAATAACATAAAAAGTCTTTGAAACGAATCTACAACTCGCTAGGATCACATAGACGTGAAGATCACGAAAAACGGAGCTAAAACGACGAAGTTATGAATTTACGAAGATTTCCTATAGAAAAATAAATACTTTAATAAAAACTTGAAAATAAACTAACCCAAACCTACTGTACAGTTCTATCATCATGTAGAGCTCGCAAATATGAATCTAACGAAATTTGAATGATTCAAATCGGAGTTAAAACGGAGATTCTACGATTAAAACAAGTTTAGTGGCAAAACTGTAAATATCAGAAAACATATTTTTCATTTACCGAGATGAAATACGCTTTCGACAGATCAAAATGAATTCGGGATTTTACATTTTGGACCGCGGGTTCTAAACTAAAAAAGAGCAGGGTCTCTTTAGCAAAATTACAACCGAACCGGTATTTTCTATTCTAGATCGTTGGATTCAAATCGGACGATCCAGATTCGATCGGGGTGAGGCCGCCGGCGCTCTGGTCGGATTCCGGCCCAACGGTGGGCTCCCGCGGCGGTGCCATGGCCGGGAAACACCCGAGCTCGACTCCGGGCACCAATCAACGAAGGGGAAGCACTGGGAGGTAGCTCGCAGCACAGCGAACTCACCCAGGACAAAAACTAGGGCGCGGGATGGACGAAGACGACGGCGTGCTCGGGATGGCGGATGGTGGAGGCAGAGCTTCGACCGAGGCCTCCTCGGGACGACGAGGCTGCGGTTTTATGGCCGGATGTGGAGCGGGGAGATGCGGGGGCTCCGTTTTTATAGCCCGGAGGTAGCGCTAAGTAAGGAAGGTGATGGATTCGGAGAAGGATTCGACGTCGGCAAGAAAGGAAAGAGAAGCCGGCGTTCAGCGTGGGGAGGAAGATGAAGGTGGAGCCGCTGACGCGTGGGCCTCGGATGTCAGCATCACGCCGGGAAAGGAAGGCACGCGCGCGGGTGAGTTGGGCTGGCGGCCGCGACTTGGGCTCGGCCCAGAAGGAGAAGGCGGCGCGGGGGAAGGAGAGGAGAAGTAATGGGCCGCCGTAGCAGGCCGGGGCAGTGGGCTGCGGGAGGAAAACGGCCCGAGAAGAAGAGAAATTCCTTTCCTTTTTCTTTTTCTAATTTTTCAAAGCCATTTTTCAAAAGATTTTCAAATCCAATTTGAATTTGATTTAAACCACTCAATACAAAATTTCAAATGCAGCAGCATGAATGCTCAATCATGTTTCTACCCTTATATTTGATTTTAAATTTATAAAAATTATTATCACTCTAAATTTGCATGCTCACAAAATATAAAAAACCATATTTTTCCTATTTTTCTTCTTTTCAAAATTTTAGGGTGTTACAATTCTACCCCCTTAAGATGAATCTCGTCCCGAGATTCGACCGATGCTTACTCAAACAATTGCGGGTAGGTTTTCCTCAGATCCTCTTCTCGTTCCCAAGTAGCCTCTTCTGCAGTGTACCGATTCCACTGTACCTTACACATTTTGATTGTTCGACTTCTTTTGACTCTGTCAGCAGTCTCTAAAATTTTAACCGGAAACTCTTCATATGTAAGATCCTCCTTAACAGTGAGCTCCTCTAATGGAATTTGTTCCTCTAGTACTCGCAAACATTTCTTCAGTTGAGACACATGGAACACATCATGTACACCTGCCAAACTCTCAGGTAATTCCAACTGATATGCCACTTCACCACGTCTCTCTATGATCTTGAAAGGTCCAATATATCTTGGTGCCAATTTACCTTTCATGTTGAATCTTTTCACACTCCTCATGGGTGACACTTTCAAGTAAACATAATCCCCTACCTCAAAAGTCAACTCTCTTCTACGAGTATCAGCATAACTTTTCTGTCGGGACTGTGCTATTTTCAGATTATCTCTAATCATTCTCACTTTCTTTTCAGCATACTTAAGTACATCAGGCCCAAACACTTGACTCTCCCCCGTCTGATTCCAGAACAACGGGGTTCTACACTTTCGTCCATACAGAGCCTCAAACGGTGCCATCTGAAGACTCTTCTGATAACTGTTGTTATAAGAGAACTCTGCATAAGGCAAGCTCTTATCCCAGCTAGTACCATATTGTAAAGCACAAGCTCTCAACATATCTTTCAATATCTGATTAATTCTCTCCGTTTGACCATCTGTCTGGGAATGGTAAGCTATACTAAAGTTCAGTTTGGTTCCCAGTGATTCATGTATCTTTTGCCAATAATGAGATGTAAACTGAGTACCTCGATCAGATACAATCTTCTTGGGAACTCCATGTAGACTCACTATTCTTTCCATATACAATTCTACCAACTTCGCACTGCTATATGTAGTCCTCACTGGCAGAAAATGAGCAACCTTAGTCAGATGATCCACTATCACCCAAATTGACAAGTGTCACACAAAGCAACATATTCAGCAACATCTCTCTTTAAACCATACCACCAATATTTCTCTTTCAGATCCAAATACATCTTAGTACTCCCCGGATGTATGGAATAAGCTGACTCATGAGCTTCACGCAGAATTGCACTTCTGATATCCTTATCCTCAGGCACACACAGCCTTTTTCCAAACCATAGCGTACCATTATCATCCTTATGGAATCCTAGAGATTTGCCTTTCGCTATGTTTTCAGCTATCTCTCTCAACTTTTCATCTTTCAGCTGACCCTTGCGGATTTCTTGCTCCAAAGTAGGCTCTAGTACTAATTCCACTACATTGGTAGTAAACCCTAAGTTCAGATGCTTACATTCATCACACAATTCTTTTGGCATAGGCATTACTTGTATTTCATTAGCGTAGCTTTTCCTACTAAGAGCATCAGCAACAACGTTGGCCTTTCCTAGGTGATAATGCACCTCTAGATCATAGTCCTTTATCAACTCCAATCATCTACGCTGTCTCAAGTTCAGATCTATTTGAGTGAAGATATACTTTAGACTCTTGTGATCAGTGTATATATCACTCTTGTGTCCAATCAAATAATGTCTCCATATTTTTAATGCATGAATCACTGCAGCTAATTCCAAATCATGAGTAGGGTAATTCAACTCATGCTTCCTCAACTGACTCGATGCATATGCCACAACTCTACCCTCTTGCATAAGAACACATCCCAAACCCAATCGAGATGCATCACAGTAGATAGAGAAGGGTTTATTCAGATCTGACAGGACTAAGACTGGGGTAGTAGTCAATCTTTTCTTTAACTCCTCAAAATTAGCCTGGCACTTCTCAGACCACACAAACTTGGCATTCTTCTCCAATAATGCAGTCATTGGTTTTGCAAGCTTGGAAAATCCCTCTACAAATCTCCTATAATAGCCAGCCAATCCCAAGAAGCTACGGATCTCACTTATATTGATGGGTGGCTTCCAGTTCAATACATCCTTCACCTTGCCAGGATCTACTGATATTCCTCCATTTGAGACAATATGACCCAAAAAAGAAACTTCCTTCAACCAAAACTCACACTTACTCCTCTTGGCATATAGTTGGTGTTCTCTGAGCTTTTGCAAGACCAACCTCAAATGTTCAGCATGTTCTTCCTCAGTCTTGGAAAATACTAGAATATCATCAATGAATACCACTACAAACTTGTCCAGATATTCCATGAACACATTATTCATTAAGTACATGAAGTATGCAGGGGCATTAGTCAAACCAAAGGACATCACTGTATACTCATATAACCCATACCGTGTGGTAAAAGCTGTCTTTGTATATCCCTGGCACGAATCTTCAATTGATGATATCCAGAGCGAAGATCAATTTTGGAGAATACACAAGCTCCTCTCAACTGATCAAACAGGTCATCAATTCTAGGCAATGGGTACTTATTCTTGATAGTAACCTCATTGAGAGACCGATAATCTACACACATCCTCTGAGTTCCATCTTTCTTGTCCATAAAAATCACTGGTGCTCCCCACGGTGAAGAACTAGGACGAATAAAACCCTTATCCTATAACTCCTTAATTTGTTTCTTAAGTTCTTCTAATTCATTTACTCCCATTCTATATGGACGCTTAGCTATGGGTGCAGTTCCAGGTAATAATTCAATAATAAATTCAATGTCACGGTCTGGTGGCATACCTGGCAATTCCTTAGGAAACACATCGGGAAACTCCTCCACAACTAGGTCCTCCTGGTTGGCACCATCATTAAGCTGGTTCACTGTAGCGGTCTTCTGTTTCTGCACTTTTACCTCAACCTTGATTCTATCCCCCTTTGGCGTTGTCAGTACAACTGATTTACCCTTGCACTGAATCTCTGTTTGTTGTTGCATCATCCAATCCATTACTAATATAAGATCAATCCTAGTTGTTCTCAATACTATAGGACTCACTGTAAACTCTACCCCCCTTAAATTGAGACTAATCGGAAGACAGCGATAAGATGCCGGTATGCTTCCACTAGGTGAGTTTACTAATATAGGGTTCTTCATGGCACACAAATGAATTCTATGTATTCTAACAAATGATTGTGATATGAAAGAATGTGATGCTCCAGAATCAAAAAGAACAGTGGCGGGAGTGGAGTGGACATCGAACGTACCAAGCATAACTTCTGGCTCCTCCACTGCGGTCTCCTGGGACAAGTGATTCACCCTTCCGGTGTTAGGTGCTGGCTTCTGGTGGCTGCTCTGTCTCTGGGGAGTCTGCTGGTTAGGCTTCTCAGGGCAATTGTAGGACAAGTGACCTTCTTTCCCACATCAGAAACACCTGTTTGGGGTACTAGGAGCACTAGTCTTCGTGGGAGTGTTATTGGAAGGACCCTGACGCTGTGCTTGATTCCCACTCTGCTGCGGAGGACGTTGGTTACTATTCTGCGGCTGGAATGGGGGACGTTGCGGGAACTGACCACGGAAAAGGACCTGACCACGATTCCACTGACCAGAAGGAGGCCTCTGTTGATTATTCTACTGAAAGCCAGTACGTGGACGAGTGTTGCTACCTGAGGCTTGTCCCTGTAACCTTTTCCTCTTAGCATCCATCTCCTTGCACTTGTTATCCACCACGATAGCGTGGTTCACAAGTGTCTGAAAGTTAGGATAGGTATTGGACATCAACTGCAACTGTAGTCCATCATATAATCCCTTCAGGAAGCGACGCTGCTTATCATTGTCATTGGCTACTTCATGTGGAGCATATCGTGACAATTGAGCAAACTTGTTACGGTACTCAGCTACAGACATTGACCCTTGGGTCAGGTTCCTGAATTCCTCCGCCTTCAATTCTATCATCCCTTCAGGTATATGATAAGCCCTGAAGTTCTCTCTAAACTCCTGCCAGGTGACTGTGGGAGCATTGGCGGGACGACCATACTCATATGACTCCCACCAATCCTGAGCTTCTCCCTGAAGTTGTCCAGAAGCAAACAACACCTTCTGTCGATCATCACATTGTGCAATATTGAGTTGCTTCTCCACAGCACGAAGCCAATCATCAGCTTCCAAAGGATCTGTAGCATGTGTGAGCACTAGGGGACAACCCTTCAAAAATTCACCACGCTTATCACGTGGTTGAGCCCCAGCAACTAGCTGATTTTGCTGATTCTGCACCAGTTGTTGCATCAACTGCGTCTGCACTGCCAACAGTTGCTCAATAGTTGGTGGCGGTGGTGGTGGTGGATTTGGGGGAATATTTCCACGACCCCTGCCTCTTCCTCTTCCGGCCATGTGCCATCCATAAACATGCAAACTTTAAGAATTCCATGTTATCAACCACTTATAAGATAAAGAATGAGATTTGAAGGTTTTCTGGACGAGTAGCAATATTGACAGTTCAGTATTTTAATCATATCTCGAGCTACAGAAGTCTAAAAGAGGCGTGCTTTATATGGTTGGAAAGCTTATGAAATTATCCACAATTTTTATTCAGACATCAAGATCAGATTCTGTCGTTAAGCTTATGAAGAATAAGGCGTAACAGAAACTTCAAATCTCTCGAACCAGATCAGATAAAAAGGTGATTCCAGATTCCAGATTATGCAGAAACCTTAACTTGTGAAAATTATATCTCTCGAACCAGATCAGATAAAAAGGTGATTCCAGTGGCATTTGAAAGATGCTTAAGTCTAGTTTCTCTCATAAAAATTTCATAAATATTGCACAAACCGTTTTTGAACCATAGCAGATACATTGCAGACTGCTCTAGAAAATAGCAAGGACAGAAACATGATAATACCAAACCCAACTATTATTCCCTTGACTATTAAACTTATTATTCTTAAAAATGGAACTTGTAGACATGCCTACAAGCCCCAACACTCATAACAAAGATCCAACTCACACATAAGCATAATGTTGACATCGTTTTTAGTACGTGTCAAGGTAATCAGGAAGGGTTAATCAACAAAGGAAAGATTACCGTGTAGATTGATAGCCAAGGAGAATAAGTTTGTTTTTGAGTGGTGGCAGCGTATGGACTTAATTTGAAGGGTTGCCGATGAGGTTAAGGGTATTATTGCCGATGCCGATGAAAGAGGGTTTGGAGACTGCTGCCGATGAGACAGGGGATGTACCGATGAAGACTGCAGCCGATGAAACAGGGAATGTACCGATGGAAGGAGCTCGAAGGCTGCTGGCGATGGGACAGGGACTGTGACGTTGAAAAGGAGGTCGATGAGATTACCATCGTGATTGAGGCGGACTATGAAGTAAAATAGGAGTTAATTTCCTTGTGTACGTTTAGTAGAGTCTCAGTTGTATCAAAGTCATGTCTTTTCCTTAGATTTGGATTTAGTGTCCTAGTCGTATTTGGTTATGTTTCTATAGATCAGGATATAAATATAGAGTGAAGGGCAATGTAATAGAGAATCAATCAATACATCAAAAAACAGCTTTTACTCTTATTTACATGTACTTTCGGCGACTTCGTCAATTTGCATATTTTCCTTTTTACGAGTTCTCATCGATTCGACGAGTTGCATTGCTCTAAGTGCAATCTTCGATGATCCTCGAGTTCCGCGTGAGTACCTCTTGGCCGTGACTTCCGGGCGTATCGCTGTTGTCAGGACCAAAGTGCTCGTATCTTCATCCTTGTCGATTAACAGGTCAAATCGACTGGCACGCTTTGGATATCGACTTCGGGTATTAGCCCTTTGTGTTTGTAGATTCACTTTTGCATCAACACATCTTTTGGCACGCCTGGTGGGACAGATCTAGTCAACATGCCTAATCATGAGATCGATGCTGGAAATATCATCGCAGTAACAGAAGATCTTAAGGACGATCAGAAGCAGGCTATGGAGAGGGCTATTGAAGAATATAGACAGCTTTGCTTGAGGTCATTCAGCTTGAACAAAAGTGGACAAGTCATCCAGAAGCAGGACTTACCGTTGCCTCGGCAGGTTACCTTTGATCCTAATCTGGGTAAACTTCAAGAGATGGTTAATTCTGCGGTGAATCATGCTTTAATTAATCACTCCAATGTGTTGTCCAATACTGTTCATAATGCTGTGATTCGAACTTTCAAAGAAGGGCAAGTGTCACCTCGTTACGTTGGGTCTGCTTATCATCAACCAGAAGCAGCATCTGCTGTTGCTCCATCGGCTCCCCCAGCCGTTGCGGGTTTAGAAATTTCTTCTCCTCCAGTATCAGCAGGTTTATCTAACGTACAGTCTACTCCGGTGCGTCCAGATTCAGCATTATCAGGACGAGTTCAGCTTGGTACGGATCTATCAGCATCAGCTCTATCAGGTCCTGTACCACAGAATAATCAAACTCCTGCTAATTGGTGGGGATATGGTATGCCTCCAGAGCCATCTGCTCTCAATCATGGATTATCTCAAGTGTTTGATACAGCGGGAAAAACTCCTATGCCATCGGCTGGTTTGCCGATAGCTCAAGCACCTCAATATGCTACAACTACTGTACAACCAAATCTAGGAGGTTTTCAGGCGTCTTTGGGTCAAACATCTAGTTCAAATCCATCGGCAAATTTGTTACCGATGCAGCAGAAGGCTCCTATCGCCAGTCAGCCTGGAGTCCAGGTTATGCCTCAAGTTGGATGTAATTATCCAGCAATGCCAACAAGCTACCAGCCATCGGCAAACTTTGTGCCGATGAATACTAATAATTGGTCAGGACAGTTTCCCACTCAACATACAGTTCAGCCAAATCAGCAAGCTACAGGTGTTCATCAAGGTCACATGCATGCTGGTTTTCAGAATCAAGCATCGGCAGCTCAGCCGATGAACCCTTTTCAGCAGGTTAATGGGCCACAGATAGTAGCAAATATGCCAATTGCTGGAGATCGTGGGCCACAAAGGTATGCAGAAGGGTATCAGCAGATACCTCCAGTGGAGATTCAACAATATCGGCAGCAAGATGTCAATGCTTTTTGGGCCGATAAGATAGCAGAAATTATGAAGGATCAGTTTGGGATCAAGCCCAAAGTTAATACCTATTCTTATCGGACTCCGTATCCTCTGGCATATGATTTAATCCCTCTCCCAAATCGTTACAAAGTGCCAGACTTCACTAAGTTTTCTGGGCAAGATGATACATCAACCAAGGAACATGTTAATCGTTTTATTATTCAATATGGAGAGGCAGCTTGTAGAGATGAATTGAGAGTTCGGCTGTCCTCATCATCTCTATCTGGATCAGCATTTACATGGTTTATTTCACTACCGCCAAATTCTATTATCACTTGGGCTGATCTAGAAAAGCAATTTCATAAGTATTTCTTTGCTGGAGTTCATGAAAAGAAGCTTATCGATTTAGTAAAGATGAAACAGCGCAATGATGAATCGGTAGAAGGCTTTGTGCAAAGGCTACGAGATGTAAAGAACAAATGTTATAGCCTGGTATTGGATGATCGGCAGCTTGCCGATTTAGCCTTTTAGGGATTGTTACCACATCTTAAGGACAGATATGTTTCTCAGGAGTTCGAAAGCCTAAGTCATTTAGTGCAGAGGATTTCTGATCAAGACACTAGGGTTTTTGAACCTAAAAGAAATTGGAACAAGAAAGTTTCATTTGTTGAAGAGGCAGAAGATTCTGATTCAGATAATGAACCAGTTATCGGTTTGGCAGAGTGGGTTAAGAATAAGAAGCCAATATCTTGTCCCTTTGGTCACAAAGAGCCAGAAAAGTTTACTTTTGACATCACCAAAGCCGACAAGATATTTGATCTTTTGCTTCAGGAGGGCCATATTAAATTGTCACCTAATCATGTGATCCCATCGGTAGAAGAGTTGAAGCATATGCTATATTACAAATGGCATAATGCAACTTCACACAGTACCAATGAGTGCAAAGTATTTAGACAACAATTGCAGTTAGCTATCGAGTCTGGCAGAATAAAATTTGGCAATTCCAAGATTCAAAAGCCGATGAAAATTGATCAACATCCTTTTCCAACAAATATGTTGGATGCTGAAGGAAAAATTAAGGTGTTGACATCGGAAGCTGCTGAAAAGAATGCATCAGTAGATCCCCAACATCGGATAACTACCGATGATGCAAAAGGCAAGGGGCTATTGACGGAAAGTGGCGGTTCTGGGAGGCCTCCTCGATCTGGCATCGTGATTACTCATCGAAGACAACAAGAAGGCTGGCGTCAGCGAAGGGACCGGTATCGACGACAACAAGAGGAAAGGCGTCAAGAAGAGTGGAATCGGCATAAGGATCATTGGAATTGTCCGTTTTTTATTCATTGTTGGGAGGAAGGTATTAAGTTACCTACTGTTGAAGATTGTCCAGAGTGCAATGGTTATTATGGAGTTAATCATCCTGTAAGAAGGTTTCAGTCTAGTAATCAAGGTTTGCTCATTAATGAGCTGATCAGAGGGAGAACATCAGTACATGATCGGCTGGGGGGCAGGCTCAGTGTACATGAAAGGCTTGGTAAACGCGTTGCATATTTTCCGAGAAACCAAGAGGAACTTGAAGAGATGGCAAATGCAAGAGTTCCTGATGAAGAAATATTTTACAGGGATCCTAATATACGTCGTGTGGAGACAACTAGGACTTATCAGCCAGTTTGGAAAACTAAGCTTCCTCAATGGTGTCCAGAGGGTTTGACAAAGACACAGAAGAGAAAAATGCAGCGAGAGCGTCAAAAAGATTTATATCAAGAAGAAAGTCCCTCCAATGAGAGATCTGGTAACCAGTAGTGGCAGATAAGGCACAAAAATAAAGGTCCATCGGCAGATGTCAATATGGTGTTTATGTTGCCGATGGAATTTTTGGCTCTGTCTGATAACGAGGAAGAAACTGTTTTCTCTGACCAAATAGCTCAATTAACGCTAGATCCAATGATGGCCGTTTTTGAGAAGCCTGCCGATGATGAGAGACAACACCTCAAGGCTTTATTTGTAAAAGGCAGAGTTGATGGGCAGCCTGTATCTAAGATACTTATTGATGGAGGAGCTGCAATTATGCCTTATGTGATGTATCGGAAGCTTGGTAAGGGAGATCAAGACTTAACTAAGACCGATATGATGCTAAAGGATTTTGAAGGCAATGTATCACCAGCTAAAGGGGCAGTATGTGTTGAGTTGACCATCGGCAGTAAAACCTTACCGACAACTTTCTTTGTTATTAATGGCAAGGGTGCATACAATCTGCTCTTGGGAAGGGATTGGATTCATGCTAATTGCTGTGTCCCTTCTACAATGCATCAATGTCTGGTACAATGGATTGGAGATAAGATTGAAGTTGTTCCTGGTGACTCTTCTTATATTATCACATCGGCAGAATCAGACACTTATGAGCGAACCAAGTGCATATCGGGAGAAGCCTGGGAAAAAGAGTTCCTCAAGATTGCCGATTACGAAATTCTACCGATCCAAGCAGTTGGTTCTGAAGAAGAGTTTTAATGGATAGATTTGCCGATGATGGAAAATTAGGGCAAGGATTTACATCGGCAGATGATTTAATAGAAGTAGATATTGGTGAAGGCGATAGGCCAAGGCCCACTTTTATTAGCTCTAAGTTAAATTCCAAGTGTAAACAGCAATTAGTTGATTTGTTAAAGGAATATAAAGATTATTTTGCTTGGGATTATACTGAAATGCCTGGATTAGATCGATCTATAGTTGAACATCGGTTGCCTATTAAATCTGGATTTCGGCCACATCAGCAGCCGGCTCGCCGATGCAATCCTAATATACTTCCTGATATTAAGGCCGAAATAACCAAATTAATTGAGGCAAAGTTTATTCGGTAGTGCCGATATGTAGAGTGGATTTCTAATGTGGTTCCTATATATAAGAAAAATGGGAAACTTCGTGTTTGTATTGATTTCAGGAATCTCAATAAGGCCACACCAATGGATGGTTACCCAATGCCGATTGCTGATTTGTTAATTGATGCTGCAGCAGGACATCAGATTATTAGTTTCATGGATGGTAATGCAGGTTATAATCAAATATTCATGGCTGAAGAAGATATTTCCAAGACTGCTTTTAGGTGTCCAGGTCATGTGGGATTATTTGAGTGGATAGTTATGACATTTGGTTTGAAAAATGCCGGTGCTACTTATCAAAGAGCTATGAACTTTATTTTCCATGAATATATCGGCACATTGGTAGAAATCTACATTGATGACATAGTGATTAAGTCTGGAGACATCACAAAGCATCTAACCGATCTACGGAAGATATTGGAATGTACAAGAAAACATGGGTTAAAGATGAATCCCAATAAATGTGCATTTGGTGTATCGGCAGGACAATTTTTGGGTTTCATGGTGCATCAGCGGGGCATTGAAATTAGTAGAAAATCTATTGAGGCAATTAACAAGGTTGTTGCCCCTGCCGATAAAACTGAATTACAGTCCTTGATCGGTAAGATTAATTTTATCAGAAGATTTATATCCAATCTGTCAGGTAAGATCAAGGCTTTCAGTCCATTATTGAAATTGAAAGCCGATCAGGAATTTAAATGGGGGGATGAACAGCAATTAGCCTTAGATCAGATTAAGAGTTATTTAACAAATCCTCCAGTGTTAGTTCCACCCCAAAATGGAAAGCCTTTCAGATTGTATTTATCAACTGAAGATATTGTTATCGGTTCAGCTCTTATTCAAGAATTTGAAGGAAAGGAGCGTGTTATCTATTATTTGAGCAGACGGTTAATAGATGCTGAAACCAGGTATTCGACTATTGAGAAATTATGCTTATGCTTATACTTCTCTTGTATTAAGTTGAGGCATTATTTACTATCAGCTGAATGTATCATCATATGCAAAGATGATGTGGTCAAATATATGCTATCTATGCTGATATTAAATGGTAGGATTGGTAAATGGATTTTAGCATTATCAGAGTTTGACCTACGTTATGAATCGGCTAAGGCAGTTAAAGGACAGGTTATGGCCGATTTTGTTACTCAACATTGCAACACGGTGGATTCTCTGGAAGTTGCTCCATGGACACTTTTCTTTGATGGGTCTACTTGTGGTGAAGGGGCAGGCATCGGTATCGTGTTAATTTCCCCTCAGGGGAAGAAGTATGAGTTCTCATTGCCGATCGTTGCTACATCGACAAACAATCAAGCTGAGTACCAAGCCCTGATAAAAGGGTTAGAATTGCTTAAAGGAGTACAGGCTGATGCTGTTGAAGTCTTTGGTGATTCTATGCTAGTTATAAATCAGTTAATTGGGGTTTATGAATGCCGAAGTGAAATTCTAATTTCATATCATGAAAAGTGTTTGGAATTGTTGAAAGGGTTTAGGAGTTTTCATCTGGAGCATATTTGCCGGATGCATAATGAAGAGGCTAACCGATTGGCTCAGCATGCTTCAGGGTATCAGCCTGTTCAAGAAGCATTGATATCAGTGGCTGATACCGATGACTGGAGAAAGGAAATTATTGATTATTTAAAGAATCCATCTAAAAAGGCTGAAAGACGTATAAGGTTCCAAGCGACCAAATATGTACTCCTCAATGAGGAATTGTATTACCGTACTATAGATGGAGTTTTACTCAGGTGTGTTAGCATAGAGGAATCAAAAAGCCTGATGAGTGAAATTCATGAGGGAGTATGTGGGGCTCATCAGTCAGCATTCAAGATGAAATGGATGATCAGAAGAAATGGATATTATTGGCCAACTATTCTTGAGGATTGTTTTAAATATTTTAAAGGAAGTCAGGAATGTCAAAAATTTGGTAATATTCAAAGAGCACCCGCATCGGCTATGAACCCCATAATTAAGCCTTGGCCGTTTCGGGGTTGGGCTATTGATCTCATCGGTCAGATTTATCCACCATCGAGTAAAGGGCATAAGTTTATTCTGGTTGCTACCGATTATTTCACAAAGTGGGTTGAAGCAATTCCTTTAAAAAAGGTGACATCAGCTAACATGGTTGATTTTGTGAAGGAGCATATTGTCTACCGATTTGGCATCCCTCAAACCATCACTACCGATCAGGGCACTATGTTTACATCGGGTGAATTTGATGAGTTTGCTATAAGTATGGGAATTAAAGTTTTGAATTCTTCACCGTATTATGCTCAAGCTAATGGCCAGGCTGAAGCATCTAATAAAGGAATTATCAAACTCATTAAGCGCAAGATTAAAGAGTATCCTAAAAAGTGGCATACAATATTAAATGAAGCTTTGTGGTCATATCGGATGGCATGTCATGGTGCAACCAAGGTATCACCTTATCAATTGGTGTATGGGCACGATGCGGTATTACCTTGGGAAATTAAGATTGGTTCTAGGCGAATGCGCTTTCAGGATCAATTGACAGCCGATGATTATGATATTCTTATGAAAGATGAATTGGAAGATGTAGCAGGTCATCGGTTAAAAGCTTTGGTTAGCATCGAGGAGAATAAGAAAAGGGTAGCTAGATGGTATGACAAGAAAGTGAAGGTAAAGGAATTTGTCGATGGTGAATTGGTTTGGAAATTGATTTTACTGATTGGGACTAAAAGTTCTAAGTTTGGCAAATGGTCACCTAATTGGGAAGGTCCATATCGGATAAATCAATCTGTTCCTGGTAATGCGTATATTCTTGAAACTCTCGAAGGAGTTGTGTTTCCCAGAGCATTAAATGGAAAATATTTAAAGAAATATTACCCTAGTATCTAGATGGACGCATAAGAGTATAGTTGCCGATAACAATCCTATCGGCTGGAGATAAAACAAATTACCGATGCGCTAATTTAACAAAGCCTGGATGGCTGATATCGCACGCAGGCGAATTTCATCGGCTTCTTTTAGTTCTTTGGCGTCTTCATCGGCACTTCCTTCCACAGGCTTGAGTTTCTTTTTCAGGACCAAGGCCTTGCGAGCTTGAGCATCTCGTTCCTGTTGAAGGGCCTTGATGGCGTCGGGAAGCTGATCTTCTTCTTGTTTAGCTTGAGTCAGAGCTGTTTCAACCTTTTCCAGCTCAGCTAGTAGGGCTGCTTTCTTTGCCGATAGATCTAAGATTTTCTGCCTAAGATCGGCACTGGAGGCTTGCAAGTTGTTGATATTTTTGTGCTTCTCGTCGGCAGTTTGCTTCAGCTGCAGCATTTCCTCTTTGAGTTGAGTTTGAGCTGCTCTGTCAGCAATACGATGAACGGCCCTTTGGTATTGAAGTTGTCTACTCTCCAGATGGACTGCTGGAAAGATGATCTCTTCAACATTGGCAAGGACCTGGCCACGGATCGTTTTGAAGATAGCCCTTGCAGGGTCCGAGTCAATCACCAATTGGGCAGTGTCTTGCTGCAGCAGATTTAGGAGGGCTTCTAGCTTGCCATAGGTGTCTGATGATATTGTTCCCAATGCCAGGGAAGAACTCGCCTCTTCTCCGTCATCATCGGAGACGTCGATAGCAAAAGAAAATAAGCTATCAGGAGAATCTTGTTCCTGTGAAATAAAGAGAATTAGAAATCCTATCTGTGATATCCGGGGATATTATAAACCAAACAATTAATTGGTTTACCTGCTTTAGAGCGATTTCTTGAGCTTGACTTGAGGGAGCGGCTTGTAGAGGGTCATATGAGGGATCGGCGGAGGATGCCGATGGAATGTCTTCTATGATCACATCGGTAGTTGGCCCTTGGGGTATAATTGCCGATGATATATCTTGGGTAGAAGGAGCAGCTTGTTCAGTTACATCAGTGGGCTGACTGACGGGTGTTGGAGCAGATACAGGGGCTGGTGTAGATTTCTGTCGTTTTTGTTGAGCTTCAGCATCGGTCGAAGCTTTACGCTTTGTTTGTGCTTCAGCGACAATTGGCTGGGGGGCATCGACATCTGTTGGTTGGGGAGCCTGCATGCTTGGCGTGCTTGCCGATATGCCCGTTTGTTGCTGCAAAAACGGGTATAAGATTGGATATTTAGCAGAGAAAAATGTAAAAATAAGAGAATACCTCTGAAGGGGGAGTAGAGGTCGTGGTGTTTGGTAAAGTTGCCGATGACGATCCAGCTGCAGCTTGCACACCCTGATAGTTGTGTGTTAATGTAGAGTATATCGGCAGAAAACAGAGTAAGCAAGGATATTACCTTAAAAGCCTTGATTAGGCTTGAAGCAGCAGCCTTTGGAGAAACCCTGGATGTTCCTAGTCTTGGTCTGGAAGTGATGGTTGAAAGGATCAAGATGCCCAAGAGGGGGGGTGAATTGGGCTTTTCTAAAAATTAATTGCAAGAATTAAATCCTACAAGCCGGAATTCACCCCTAGTGCCTACTTGTGTTCCTAGAGAGTCTACCGATAAAAAGTTTTGCACCCTAGTTTCCAATCCTAGTCTAGCATGGCAATTCTAGGAATGTAAATCAAGCAATGAAAGTAAATACGAGAATGTAAATGCTTGAATGTAAAGGGCAAGGAACACGGCGATGTTTTTCTGAGGTATCGGAGAGTCGCCACTCCCCACTAGTCCTCGTTGGAGCACCCGCGCAAGGGTGTAGCTCCCCCTTGATCCACGCAAGGATCAAGTGCTCTCTACGGGTTGATTCTTCGACACTCCATCGCGGTGAATCACCCAAAACCGCTCACAAGATGAGTTGGGTCATCCACAAGCTCCGCCGGATGATCACCAAACTCCCAATCACCACCAAGCCGCCTAGGTGATGGCGATCACCAAGAGTAACAAGCTAGAACTCTCACTTGACCACAACAAGCCCAAATGAGAAGGTGGATGCACACTTGCTACTCTCTAATTGCTAGTGAGGAACTCTCAAGCTTTGATTCTCAAATCTCTATCCTCACTAGAGCTCTTGCACTCCCTTGCACTCTAAAGGGTTTTCTCATCTGATCAAATGAGCAAGAGAGCTCTAAAAGAGGTGGAGGGGATGTATTTATACACCCCTCAAACAAAACGAACCGTTACATTCTGACACGGGCTGACCGGACGCGCCGGTCGAAGTGACCGGACGCGCTGGTCGCTTGTAACGGTTGAAAACCGATTTTTCAACTGAGTGACCGGACGCGCCGGTCAGGGGTGACCGGACGCGTCCGATCATGCAAGGAGCTTACTGTAAACGCACCGGACGCGAGGCCGCATCCGATCGGTGATGACCGGACGCGTCCGGTCGCCTCTGGACCTTACTGGATTGTGACCGGACGCGCCGATCACACCCAGGTCGCGTCCGATCGGGTGTTCCCCTCAAGTGACACGTGTCAGCCTCTGACCACCGCATCCGGTCCTCGCGAGGACCGCGTCCAGTCGTCAGAGGCAAACCCTAGTCGCGGTAACGTACTGACCGGACGCGTCCGGTCATGCCGAAGACCGCGTCCAGTCAGGGGAAAACGACCCGAAACTTTCCGAAACGCGTTGCAACTTGTACCAAGTTGCTTCCAACTAAACTTTGAGCTATTCTAGGGTTGCCTAGCACCAAGTTTAACAAGTGTGCACCACACCTAAACATAGGACTCGTCTAGGTCAAGCTACCCGCTCATGCCCCCCTTTATAGTACGGCCAAAAGAGAAAAACGAAGATCCTAACGACTATTCCGAATGTATCTCAACACCTCGACATCCGGAACTAACCGTCCTTAATCTTGACGTCACTCTTTTGAAAACCGAAACGATTTCCATAAAGGGACATGAATACCATGGTGCCCAAAGCAGTTATAACCTCCATGACCTAACTTACCAAAGTTTCTGCAAAACACACGTTAGTCATGGTAATAAAGCGTTGTCATCAATTGCCAAAACCAAACCTTGGGGCCTAGATGCTTTCAATCTCCCCCTTTTTGGTGATTGATGACAACACTAAGATTCAAAAGATTGGAGTGGAGGTTTTCGAGCATGCTTGGTTCTCATAAGCAAAAGACAATAAGCACAAAGGGTTAGGTATTGCTTATGTGCCCCAAGCAAAAAGAGTGTACTCATAAGATAAGACAAAAAATGTTAGTACACAATAGATATAGCTCATAAGAAATCGGAGTAAGGCACGGAAGCACAACCTTAGAGCTATAACTAAAACGATGACATTAATTAACACTATGACGAGATAACACATTAAGACTCAAAGTTTATCACACGACGACATGTCACACGAATGTAATGCTGAAAAGTAAACATGATGCATGAATGTAGCACACAAAGAACGAAAACCCTCTACCAAAACTCCCCCTGAAACTACTCTCTCTCCCCCTTTGGCATCAAGCGCCAAAAAACTAATCTAAGGATCTGACGGGGGGACAGACGGAGTCGTGTCGGGTGCCGAGGTGCGCGGAGTAATCACGAAGTGTAGCAAATCACCCTCGGAATCTGAGCTATCTGGCTGACCCTCTGAGGAAGCACGTGGCTGTGAAGCGGTCTGGGTCTGAGCAGAAACAGGTACTGATTGAGTAGCAACAAGAGGATCCGTCTGAGTGACCTGAGCCTGTAGTGAGCCAATAGCAGGGGGATCTGTCGAGGCAACTGATGAAGGGATAGTCTCTGTAGTCCCGGTCCCTGTCACTGGAGGAATAGCTGCCTCGGGAGCTGACAACCCTGAAGAAGTATGAAATGTAGTAGTGTGCGAGGGTGTCGGCTGACCAGTCAACTCGCTGTAGGTAGCACTGAAATCACCGATAGGTGTGCCTGTCAGGAGGTGAGGGCGAGGCTGGTCTGACGGTGTAAACCCTGTATGAATAGGAGTGACGCTCGGGGACTGGAAAGACTGGGGAACCTGCTACTGTGGAGATGTAAACTGGAAGCTCGGCTGTCCCTGACTCGATGGACCACTGGACTGTAAGGCATGAGTCATGACAGAAGCAGGCGGAGGAACCCCGACTGTGACAAGGTGGCGCAGGAGATCCAGGTACTGCTGCTGACTAGCTACGCTCTGACACTGAATCTCATATTGCTGTCGCTGCATCTCAACCTGCTGCCTCTGAATCTCAAGCTGCTGACGCTGAAACTCGTCCTGGCGTGCCTGCATCTGTGCAAGTGCTGCAGCTGTGTCCTGTGCCTGTCGCTGAATCTGCTGCTGCTGCTCCTGAGCCTGGGTCAGCCTCTCAAGTATAGCCACCATGGCTGTCTCTGAGCGGGAGGCTGATCCAGAGCCACCGGCCTCGTGGTCGTGAGACCGAGGAGACCGGTACCTGGGGATGGGCTGGTAGTCCTCATCGGTGCTGTCAGAAGTCGCATCCTCAGGTATATCAGCAGTCTGAGCGTCAAGGTCCGCAAGCTCTACCTCAGCAAGCTCGTCAACTCTGGCATCCTGCTCAGCTGCTGTCTCAGGAACCTCAGGTCGCTCACGCTGTCCTGGCACTGGGGCCTGATCTCTGGTGACTGAGGCCCAAAGCTGACGGATATCGTACTCAGGGAAAGCAGTGGTAGTGTCTGATATCTCAGCCCTGATCTCTGATGGCATCTGAATAGAAGATCTAATAATAAAGCAGATCCAGTGTGCATAGGGAAGCTGACGATTTCCCTTGAAGCCCTCAGCAATGGTGTCCTCCATCTCACTAAGTATGAGATCCCAAATATCAAACTAAGTCTGTGAGAGGAGGTGGTGAACAACCCAAAGCTGCATCCGCGTCAGTCCCTCTCTGTAGCCGAGTCTGGGAAGAAGTGTGCGTCTGATAATAGCATCTAAAACTCTGGCAAGTGGTGTCAGGCTGGCAGGCGTACGACGAGACCCTTCGCCAAAAGGCTCACGAAAGCAGGGTCGAACTAAGTCTGTAGGTGGCACTGCTCCGCTGTGAGGGCGTCTTGGTGGAGGAGTCTGACCATAACACAACTGATGGATCCTCATGTCAGAAGCTGGGAGTCTGAGGATCTCTCGCGCTCTGGAGCTGTAGAGTCTGTGATTGCGGCCACGGAATGCAAAGTGAATGAACTCATGAGCAGGATCAATCCAAAGTGAAGCATAAAACTCTCTGACCCATGTGCCGCAGTATGCACCTGTCCGTCCAAGAAGATCTGACAAGCCAGGCATATAGGACAGGTGCGGACGAAGCTGCTCTCCCACAACCTCAACCAGTGCCTCCAGCCGACATACCCTCTGAGGTCGAAAAGCTATACCACTATCAACTAGAGCCCTGTAGAAGTCCTCCTGAAGTGGGGTATAGAAACCCTCTGAAGCTCTATGATCCCTGACAGGTGGAAACCAACGGCTGACCTCCACGAACCTCAACCCCTGCACCTGATGTGTTGTAGCACCCCTCAGGTCAAAGTGCTCGACTGGGGGTGAACCTCTAGCTCTGGGAGGAGGACGTGCTCCACGACGCTGGCCCTCTGGCCTAGGAGTCACCTAAGTACGAGCACGTGTGGAGCGGCGACGTGGTGGAGACTGAGTTGGCTGCTCCTCTGTATCCTCTGTAGCCTCTGGAGCCTCTGGAGCCTCTGTAGCCTCTGTAGGCTCTGTAGGTGGATCAACTGACATCTGCTCTGTAGCCCCAGTATCCTCGGTACCCTCAGTGGCCTCAGTGCCGAGCTGTCGACCTTCAAGGTGAAAGCGACGCTCGTCTATGCGTATGCCACTGCTCCTGCCACCCCTCTCTGCCTGCTCTGCTACATCTGCCATGGCCTGAGCAATCTCTGCCTCTGTAAGCGTCTTCTTCTTCTTCTTTCTGGCCATTATCTTGATGCGCTTTCCACGCGCAATCTCAGCACGACAAGGAGGACTGTCGTCCCCGTCACCAGGAGCACCAATGGCGTTCTTGCAACGCACCATGCTGACCAACTGACTGAGAGCCTCTAAAAGATGGTGAACTGTCACTCGAGAGGCTTGGCCTCAATCCGTATCCGTAGGCTTGGCCTCGGATTCAGCAAACAGATCTGACCCTGACACACCGACTGACTCGCTGCAATGACGGAATAGAGAGATCTACTATAAGCACATATATAACTAAAAGGTACGAAACCCTAGAGATAGCTAGCATATGAGATACGAAGTGAATCGAGACGCGAAGCTACCTCGGAACGACGAGACGACGGTGACAAGACGAGATGACCTAGGTCGCGAGATTCCCCGAAATCTTCGAACGAGCTCTGAAAGGACCGAGTCGAGATAATCAACGGAGAGTTACGGTCAAGGTTAGCCCTAACAACGAAATTGAAAAGACTTGAACGAAAAGACGAACGAGTCGATACCTCGAGCGAGGGTTAGGGCAAACCCTAGGCTAGGGTTAGGGTAAAACCCTAGGGATGGCTCGGCCGAAGGTGAATGAGGAGCTCGGGCTGGCACGGGGGAGCTGCGGCTGCTGCTGGTGAGGCCCACGGTGGTGGAGGACGGCTAACCGGCGGCGAGGAGGAGCGGGCGGCAACGGCAGCTGGCGCGGGTGCGGCAGCGGGCAGCGCGTGAGCGGTGAGCGCGCGCGCGGGCAAGTGGCGAGGAGGGTGCGGCTGGAGCGCGTGCGAGGGCGAGGAGGCGAGCAAGACGGCAATGGCGCGGCGGAATCCGGTGATTCGACGACTTAGGGCAAGCGGCGGCGGTGGAGAAACGCGCGGGTGAAGAAAAACAGTCGAGGCCGAACGGTTTTATGAAGGACTTAGATCTGCTCGACGCGCGATGACCGGGCGCGGTGGTCGTTATGACCGGATGCGGTGGTGCAGCGTCCGGTCACACTCCAGTAAGCTCCTGGAGTGACCGGACGCATCCAGTGAGGACTGACCGGACGCGGTCAGAGTCCGGTCGATGGGAGCTCGGGAATTCATCGCGGATGACTGGACGCGGTGGTGGTAACCGGGACCGGACGCGGTGGTCAACAGAGGCGCGTCCAGTGCAGCGTCCGGTCACTAGGTCTGGAGTTGGTCTCCTGGATGACCAGACGCGCTGGTGGACGCCGGGACCGGACGCGGTGGTGAAGCAACACTGCATCTGGTGCAGCGTCCGGTCCAGCGTCCGATCGCTGTTCTTCGCCTTTCTTCGTTCCAAACGCCGACGCGACTTCTCCCAATCAAGTTCCAATTCAAAGAGACACAAATAAACACCAATTGGAACCTGATATGAGTGACCTCACTCAAACCCTCAAATTTTTTAAAATAGTTTGCCTTAGGCTAGTATTATTTTTTAGGAAAATAGACAATAAACACCCGAGGAGCAACATATGGCCATGCAATAGAGTTTTTAGACCTTTAGGAGCGTCAAAATGCTCTCTCTATCCATGGACGAACACAGAGGTTGCTCAAAGCTTAACCGAAAAGAAACGACAAACGAACAACCATGCATATGCAATGCAATACAAGAAAGTAAGGCTAGGTTGCTTGTCAAGTTTGATCCACGGTTAGGCTTCTTCACTCCTCCAAAGGAGGGTTATCGTAACCGTGTTAGCCAAGCCCTAAATGCATTGCGATAAAATAAACATGACATATAATACAATGCAATGCAAGGGACAACACATGCTCATTTTTTAAAGTTGCTTGAATCCAGCACATTAAGTTCACTTCTTAGCCTACAAAAGGTGGCCTCATCCAAAGGTTTAGTGAAGATATCCGCTAATTGATTTTCACTTCTTACACCTTCTAGTGATATGTCATTTTTAGCAACGTGATCTCTTAGAAAGTGATGGCGGATATCAATGTGCTTGGTGCGAGAGTGTTGTACCGGATTGTTAGCAATTTTAACGGCACTTTCATTGTCACATAAAAGTGGCACCTTTTCAAGAACAATTCCATAGTCTAGGAGGGTTTGTTTCATATATAAGATTTGTGCACAACAAGCCCCCGCGGCAATGTATTCTGCCTCGGCGGTGGACAAAGCCACACTATTTTGCTTTTTAGATGACCAAGATACTAAGGATCTCCCAAGCAAATGGCACCCTCCGGATGTGCTTTTTCTATCAATTTTGCAACCGGCATAATCCGAATCGGAATAGCCAACTAGTTGGAATCTAGCTCCTTTGGGATACCAAAGACCAATGCTTGGGGTGTGCTTAAGATATCTTAGGATTCTTTTTACGGCACTTAAGTGAGGTTCTTTAGGGCACGCTTGGAAGCGAGCATACATGCACACACTAAACATGATATCGGGCCTAGATGCGGTAAGGTACAACAAGCTACCAATCATAGAACGGTAGAGAGTTTGATCAACCGGTTTACCTCCCTCATCTAGGTCGAGATGTCCATTTGATGGCATTGGGGTCTTGATTGGTTTGCATTCTTCCATCTTGAATCTTTTGAGAAGATCCTTGGTATACTTTTCTTGAGAGATGAAAATCCCTTCTCTCATTTGCTTGACTTGAAAACCAAGGAAGAATGTGAGCTCACCAATCATTGACATCTCGAACTCCTTCGACATCAATTCACCAAATTCCTGCAATAATCTTCATTTGTTGACCCGAAGATGATATCATCAACATACACTTGACAAATGAAGATCTCCCCATTAAGCTTCTTGGTGAATAGTGTGGGGTCGACCTTCCCAATGGTGAAGCCCTTCTCAATGAGGAAGTCTCGGAGGCGCTCATACCACGCTCTAGGGGCTTGCTTGAGCCCATATAGCGCCTTGGACAACCTATAAATATGATTAGGATATCTAGGGTCTTCAAACCTAGGAGGTTGATTAACATAGACTAGTTCATTTATAAAGCCATTTAAGAATGCACTTTTCACATCCATTTGATATAGTTTCATATCATGATGTGATGCATATGCAAGGAGGATACGAATGGCTTCAAGTCTTGCAACGGGTGCAAAGGTCTCTCCAAAATCAAGGCCTTCAACTTGAGAGAACCCCTTTGCAACTAGTCTTGCCTTGTTCCTCACTACTATGCCTTGGTCATCTTGCTTGTTTCGGAACACCCACTTGGTTCCAATGACTCTTGCACCTTTAGGATGCTCTTCAAGTGTCCATACTTGATTGCGGGTGAAGTTGTTCAATTCTTCATGCATGGCATTCACCCAATCCGGATCTTGAAGAGCTTCTTCTACATTCTTAGGTTCAACACAAGAGACAAAAGAGTGATGTTCAACAAAAGAAGCAAGCTTTTGAGATCGAGTCATCACTCCCTTAGTAGGACTCCCTATGATGAGTTCTTGTGGATGTGCTTGAAGTAGAGGTGAGTTTCTTCTATCAACCAATTGAGGAGGTGGATTGGGAGCATCAACATCTTGAGCTTGTGCCTCGGCTTGTTCACGAGAGATATAAGTGTCTTCATTTTCAATTCTCTCATTCTTGTCATCATCTTGAGGCACACGTGATGAAGATGGTGGATCAATGATTTGTACATCGTCTTCATCATCTTTTGGCTTGATGTCTCCCACGGGCATGTTCTTCATGGCCTCCCTCAAGGGTTCATCACCTACATCATCACAATTCTCAATTGCTCCTTGGGAGCCGTTAGATTCATCAAATTCCACATCATATGTTTCTTCAACCAAACCGGTGGCATGGTTAAATACTCTATATGCTTTGGACTTTGATGAGTAACCAACAAGAAAACCAATATCACAACGTCTTTGAAACTTCCCTAGGTGTTGACGCTTCTTGTAGATGTAGCATTTGCAACCAAACACCCGGAAGAATGAGACGTCCGGCTTCTTCCCATTAAGCAACTCATAGGGGGTCTTGCCAAGAAACTTTTGGAGGAAGAGGCGATTTGAAGCATAGCATGCGGTGTTGATTGCCTCGGCCCAAAACTTTTCCGGAGTGTTGTACTCATCTAGCATTATTCTTGCAAGGGTGATCAAAGTCCAGTTCTTTCTCTCAACTACACCATTTTGTTGAGGAGTGTAGGTTGAAGAGACCTCATGCTTGATTCCAATTTCATCACAATAAGCTTCAATGTTGGTGTTGTCAAACTCTTTGCCATTGTCACTTCTAATCTTCTTTATCTTGACTTCAAATTCATTTTGAGCTCTCTTTGCAAACTTCTTGAAGCAATTTGCCACTTCAGATTTGTCATGAAGGAAGAAGGTCCATGTATACCTTGAGTAGTCATCCACTATTACAAGATAATAGAGATTACCACCCAAGCTCTTGTATGTTGTAGGCCCAAACAAATCCATGTGTAGAAGTTCTAACACTCTTGAAGTTGACATGAAAGCTTTGGTTGGATGAGTGTTTGCAACTTGTTTGCCCGCTTGACATGCACTACAAGGTTTATCCTTTTCAAACTTCACATCCTTCAATCCTCTCACTAGTTCTTTCTTCAATAGCTTGTTGAGAGTGCTCATTCCAACATGTGCAAGCCTCCTATGCCAAAGCCAACCAAGTGAGGTCTTGGTGAACAAACATGTCATCAAATTTGCATCTTCGGAGGTGAAGTCAACAAGATAAAGATTGTTGTATCTAAAGCCTTTGAAAATCACTTGCTTGTCATCTATCTTTGAAACTTCCACTTCATTTGGTGTGAACAAGCATTGGAAGCCAAGGTCACAAAGTTGCCCAACGGATAATAAGTTGAAACTCAATGAAGCAACATAGAGCACATTTGAGAGTGAGTGATCATTTGATATTGCAATCTTGCCTATACCCTTAACTTTGCTCTTTGAATTATCCCCAAATGTGATCTTCTCTTGACATATCCCATTCTCTTCAATGGAGGTGAACATACGAGGATCACCGGTCATATGTTGAGTGCAACCACTATCAATAACCCAATGAGATCCACCGGTCTTGTAGTTCACCTACACACAAGAGATCAAGCTTTTTGTTTAGGGACCCAAACTTGAGAGGGGCCCTTGACTTTCTCAACTAGTGACTTGGCAACCCATATTTTCTTTGGCCTATTCTTGTTTGGGGGACCCAAAAACATGACTTTCATCTTTCCATTTGAATCTTTTCTTAGCATGTAATGAGCATTGAAGGCAAAGGGTCTAGCATGCTTGGGCAAGGGTTGTGGTGGTGGAGTTTTGCATTCATGAGCAAAGTGACCTTCTTGACCACACTCAACACATCTCTTTGGCTTGGGCTTTGACTTGCTTTGTTGTTGTTGAGCTTTTGCCTTCTTCTCTTGATTTGCCAAGTACCCAATACCATTTCTATCCATCTTCATTATGGTGTTCATGAGGAGCTCACTTTGCAAATATTGACCTCTTGTGAACTTGCTTAGACCGGTCTTGAGATGCTCTTTCTCTTGCTTGAGCTTTTTGTTCTCTTCGATGAGTGACTCATTTGTTGTTTGCTTCTCAAGAGCCATCAAACCTTTAAGCTTCTTGTTATCATTTGCAAGCTTCTCATTCTCACACTTGATCTTGGCATAATCATCATGGTTGCTTGACTCAACCACACTCTTGCCTTTGCTACTAGAACCTTGCTCAATGCTTTCAATGATCAAGTCATCACATGATGTAGCTATATCACACTTAACAACATTGTTAGTAGCATCATGTGTCTCAAGAGCAAGTTCATTAGCAACCACAAGACTATCATAGTCAATTTTTAATGTGGTGTATTTGTCTTTTAGAGAGTTATGTCTAGTGATGAGCTCATCATGCTTCTTCTCAAGCTTATCATATTGATCTTTAAGCTCTTTATTAGAGGTTTTGAGCTCCTTGAGATGAGAAGACATAACTTCATTTTGATCTCTAAGCTCACCACTAGTCTTTTGAGCATTTTCAAGCTTTGATGAGAGTGATTCATTTTCATTTTGAAGTTCATCATTTTCATTTCTTGTCCTTCTTATGATTTTAGTGTATTTGTTTAGCAATTTTACAAGTTCATCATAAGAAGGTGTGTCATATTCATCATCACTATCACAATCATCATCATCGTCACTATCATGGTTTTGTACCTTTCGTTCACCCTTGGCCATAAGGCATAGGTGAGTAGTGGACGATGATGGTGAAGGAGGCAGTGAAGGTGGTGATGAAGATGTCGGTGAAGATGATGGCCCCATCACAAAAGCGGCAACCTTCTCTTTCTCATCATTGCTCTCATCTTCGGAGGACTCACAAGATGATTCAATGTCGGTGAGCCAATCACCAACAATGTATGCCTTTCCTCCCTTCTTCTTCTTGTAGAACTCCTTCTTCTTGCCATCCTTCTTCTTGTATGGCTTGTTCTTCTTCTTCTCATCTTCTTCATCACTTGAATCATTTTTCTTGCCCTTGTTCTTGTTCTTGAACTTGTCTTTTGGTGGTCTAGGGCATTGATGAGCTAAGTGGCCAAGTTCACCACAATTGTAGCAATCCATCTCCGAGATGGGCTTTCTCTTGCTACTTGTGAAGAAGTTCTTTTTCTTGCCATCGAACTTGATGCCACTCTTGTTGAGCTTCTTTAGCATCTTGGTGGTCTTTCTCACCATGAGTGCAAGTGATTCATCATCGACATCACTTTCACTTGAGCTTTCTTGCACCATCATGGCTTGGCCCTTCTTCTTCTTCTTGTCATGGCTAGCTTTGAAGGCCAAGTCTTTCTTCTTGGAAGATGATGAGCCCTCTTCCAGAGTGATGTGCATGTACATCTCATGAGCATTGATCTTCCCCAATACTTGTGTCGGTGTTGCGGTGGAAAGATCACTTTGGTGAAGCACGGTGACAATGTGACCATACTTCTCAACGGGTAGAACACTCAAGATCCTCCTTGCAACATCTGATTGGCTCATTTGAGTGAGCCCAAGAGCATTGAGGTCCTCTACAAGAACATTTAAGCGAGTGTACATGTCATTAGCACTTTCTTTGGGAAGCATCTCAAAAGAATTAATTTTCTTTAAAGCAATATGATAGCGTTCCTCACGCTCACTCTTAGTTCCCTCATGGAGAGCACAAAGATTTTCCCATAATTCATGAGCGTTCTTTGCATTACGCACACGATTGAAGATATCTTTGCCTAAGCCCCGGTAGAGTGCATTTTTGGCCTTTGCATTCCACCGGTCGTACTTCTCCTCGTCATCAATGGGGTTTGCGGGATCCTTGATAGCGGGAAGCCCTTGGGTTGCGGCTCTAAGGCACCCGACATCTATGGCTTCGAGATACGCCTCCATGCGGATTTTCCAATATGGAAAATCATCCCCCTCAAAGGTGGGAGGTAGTCCTTCCCCGTTAGACATCTTGCTCTAGGCGGTAAAGCCTAAATTAGGAGCAACACGGCTCCGATACCAATTGAAAGGATCAAGATGCCCAAGAGGGGGGTGAATTGGGCTTTTCTAAAAATTAATTGTAAGAATTAAATCCTACAAGCCGGAATTCACCCCTAGTGCCTACTTGTGTTCCTAGAGAGTCTACCGCTAAAAAGTTTTGCACCCTAGTTTCTAATCCTTGTCTAGCATGGCAATTCTAGGAATGTAAATCAAGCAATGAAAGTAAATACGAGAATGTAAATGCTTGAATGTAAAGGGCAAGGAACACGACGATGTTTTTCCGAGGTATCGGAGAGTCGCCACTCCCCACTAGTCCTCGTTGGAGCACCCGTGCAAGGGTGTAGCTCCCCCTTGATCCGTGCAAGGATCAAGTGCTCTCTACGGGTTGATTCTTCGACACTCCGTCGCGGTGAATCACCCAAAACCGCTCACAAGATGAGTTGGGTCATCCACAAGCTCCGCCGGATGATCACCAAACTCCCAATCACCACCAAGCTGTCTAGGTGATGGCGATCACCAAGAGTAACAAGCTAGAACTCTCACTTGACCACAACGAGCCCAAATGAGAAGGTGGATGCACACTTGCTACTCTCTAATTGCTAGTGAGGAACTCTCAAGCTTTGATTCTCAAATCTCTATCCTCACTAGAGCTCTTGCACTCCCTTGCACTCTAAAGGGTTTTCTCAGCTGATCAAATGAGCAAGAGAGCTCTAAAAGAGGTGGAGGGGATGTATTTATACACCCCTCAAACAAAACGAACCGTTACATTCTGACACGGGCTGACCGGATGCGCCGGTCGAAGTGACCGGACGCGCCGGTCGCTCGTAACGGACGAAAACCGATTTTTCAACTGAGTGACCGGACGCGCCGGTTAGGGGTGACCGGACGCGTCCGATCCTGCAAGGAGCTTACTGTAAACGCACCGGACGCGAGGCCGCGTCCGATCGGTGATGACCGGACGCGTCCGGTCGTCTCTGGACCTTACTGGACTGTGACCGGACGCGCCGATCACACCCAGGTCGCGTCCGATCGGGTGTTCCCCTCAAGTGACACGTGTCACCCTCTGACCACCGCGTCCGGTCCTCGTGAGGACCGCGTCCGGTCGTCAGAGGCAAACCCTAGTCGCGGTAACGTACTGACCGGACGCGTCCGGTCATGCCGAAGACCACGTCCGGTCAGGGGAAAATGACCCGAAACTTTCTGAAACGCGTTGCAACTTGTACCAAGTTGCTTCCAACTGAACTTTGAGCTATTCTAGGGTTGCCTAGCGCCAAGTTTAACAAGTGTGCACCACACCTAAACATAGGACTCGCCTAGGTCAAGCTACCCTCTCATGCCCCCCTTTATAGTACGGCCAAAAGAGAAAAACGAAGATCCTAACGACTATTTCGAATGTATCTCAACACCTCGACATCCGGAACTAACCGTCCTTAATCTTGACGTCACTCTTTTGAAAACCGAAACGATTTCCATTAAGGGACATGAATACCATGGTGCCCAAAGCAGTTATAACCTCCATGACCTAACTTACCAAAGTTTCTGCAAAACACACGTTAGTCATGGTAATAAAGCGTTGTCATCAATTGCCAAAACCAAACCTTGGGGCCTAGATGCTTTCAATGGTTTTGGTGCGAGCCCTTTGGAAGGTCAAGGCTTCTAAGGTGGGGGCGTTATAGCCGATTACTGAGATCGGAGAGGCTGAAAGGAGGTTGAAGGGTTTTCCACTTTTGCTTATTGGTGGAACAGGATCATCGGCCAGTTTCAAGGAAGGTTAGCTACCGATATGCATACACAAGAAAATAAAGAGACAAAAGTTAAAAGGAGCTTACTGCATTGTCAGGAATGGCATAATCAGGATCGATCATATGCCGATATGTGTGAACAGATGTTGAAAACAGCTGTTCTTTCCACTCTTGCCACCATTGCTTATATGACTCTGTTATGAAAGATGCCCCCCTTTATAGTACGGCCAAAAGAGAAAAACGAAGATCCTAACGACTATTCCGAATGTATCTCAACACCTCGACATCCGGAACTAACCGTCCTTAATCTTGACGTCACTCTTTTGAAAACCGAAACGATTTCCATCAAGGGACATGAATACCATGGTGCCCAAAGCAGTTATAACCTCCATGACCTAACTTACCAAAGTTTCTGTAAAACACACGTTAGTCATGGTAATAAAGCGTTGTCATCAATTGCCGAAACCAAACCTTGGGGCCTAGATGCTTTCAATGGTTTTGGTGCGAGCCCTTTGGAAGGTCAAGGCTTCTAAGGTGGGGGCGTTATAGCCGATTACTGAGATTGGAGAGGCTGGAAGGAGGTTGAAGGGTTTTCCACTTTTGCTTATTAGTGGAACTAGATCATCGGCTAGTTTCAAGGAAGGTTAGCTACCGATATGCATACACAAGGAAATAAAGAGACAAAACTTAAAAGGAGCTTACTGCATTGTCAGGAATGGCATAATCAGGATCGATCATATGCCGATATGTGTGAACAGATGTTGAAAACAGCTGTTCTTTCCACTTTTGCCACCATTGCTTATATGACTCTGTTATGAAAGATGCTGGTGACCAGGTGGACAGATCGACATTTGAGATATCGGCATCGGGAGTGTTGGGCATTCTTAACGTCACTACCAAAAGTAGACTTAGTTTTCTAATTCTGATAACGGCGCCAAAAATGCCAAACCTATTCCTCATGCCACTTAAGCCAAGTTGTCATCCCCAGCATGACATGAGAGACGCGGTATTGAAATATGCATTTGCTCATTAAGATAAATAATAAAAGGGATCTGCAAGCGCACAGATTAATACCGATGTAGCATTTTAACCGGGAAGTATTCCAGGTATCGTTATTTATATTTTTACCACTGGGAAGGGATTTCTAAGTATCATGGTTGATAATGGAATGAGAATATGGAACTGAGTACACATCATTGCATGTATAACCGAGAGTATTTATCAATCTCTTTATACAGGTATAAATGTCACATTAAGTAAAGGTAAAGTGATAATGGTGACAAAGATAATTAATCTGATCAGCTAGCCACATATAATAATGATAAGTACCTCAACAGATATTCTAGCAAGTCATTAGCATGGAATTAGGATGAACTACAAAGATATTCCCTAAGTTATTATTAACTATAAAGTCTAGCATATCATAGTTAGTGCAATTATACTTGGCAATAATGGTGAGAAAAGACTATATCCATGCATAGTGAATATTAGCAAGGAAGATGAAGAACATAGCAATCACTCCCCTGTAATAGTGTTGCTCTGCCTGCCCTATACACGAGAGGGGGACTATATAAGAATCAACGAAGCTGTCACTATCGCGAACTACCCCACAATCCGGCATATAGGGTGCAATCGCAGATAAATACGGTATAGACACCACGTCTACACAATAATTATCATTCACCCACTGTACACATGGATAAACGCTATACGATCCTAGGCATGTATATAATTCCAATCTAACTAAGCCAAGCATATAACTATGATAAACTAAGAACAATATAATTGCAAATATAATCAAGTAGAGCAAAGTCATAACCAATATATTGAAATAGAACAAAGTCATATTCATAATATTGAAGAGCAATGATGAACAATTGAAGAACAATAGAGGAATTACCAAGAATCCTCTTGACAGATCCGGGAACCAATCGAAGATTGACTCCTAGTTCTAATCCTATGTAGCTATGCTAACTAGAGATCTAGTTGATGTGGTGGCTCTAGGGCTTGATCAGAGGCTCTCCTCCTGAATTAGGGTTTGAAGTATGAGACAAGGGCCTCTCCTCCAGGGGCAGGGGTCTTGCTTATATAGCCCTTTCAGATGAATCTGGGCCGTCGGATCAAACCGACATTGAACGGACGGTTTTCCTTGATCCTCTAGGTCGGTGGAGCATAATCCTCGAGGCGGAGCCTGATTGGCTCCGGGGCCAGGGCGGGCGCCCTAAGGACCAGGGCGGGCGCCCTGTGTCCGGCTCCGTTACGCCTCCCGTTCGTTCTCGTGGCTTCTGGACTCTTCTAGATGTAAGATAATTACGTGTTCGGTTAATATCCCGTCATTAATCCGACATGTGGGCCTTTCTTCCGTATTTCCTGATAACCCCCTGCAGAAATAGATAAACAGCAAAACTCATGGAATTCTGTCAGATAAAACCCTAAGTCTAGGTGTTGGTTTCATTTGGATCCTTTTCTCTATTTATTTGATAGTTATAATTGATACTTAAGGACCGTCAACAAACTCCCCCAAGCTTACCTCTTGTTCGTCCCTGAGCAAGGAGAGACTCAGTAGTTGTTGAAATGCCTTTGAATTTTGACGGTACACATGCTTTCAAATAGAGTCTCATCTCTGAGTTAAAGTAAACTGTCAAGACTTAAAACTTACTCATTATACCTTTCACCATGGGGCTTGCAACCGTCACCTTTGTCTTGAGCGGTTAAAAGATAGAACAGTCTAGTCAAGCGCCATGTCTCTTATTCTTGATTAGCTATAGCTCTTGGAGTTTTTTGCAGATTTTCAAATAAAACTCAGAGATTCCTTGTATGACTCTCTCAGGTCTCTCTTTTGTGGTATTTCTGGATCCTCACCAAGGCAGTAATGATGTCTGCCTTCTCTCAAAGGAAAGTATGTAGTATTTGTGGTATAAGGCAGAGTGACATTGCCTTCTCTCTCATCCTATTCTAATAAGGCTTTTGATATCTGGAGCTCATCGGTGGGAGATAAAGTATACATACTTACAAGACATTTATTGCATGGTCAAACCATGGATCCAGAGAAACAAGCCAATAAGTCAAATCAAGATGTGCATGTGTGGCGAATAAATGGTGTATGGTGGTAGTGATGATAACAATGATGAAAGTCTAATTCTACTTTTGCTCTTTTTGAGGGGATACGTACCTTTCTTGCTTTTAAAGCTCTTGAGGAGAATGAGGTGCTCTATATTTTCTTTTTTTTTCCT
This sequence comes from Saccharum spontaneum, assembly GCA_022457205.1. Taxonomy (NCBI): domain Eukaryota; kingdom Viridiplantae; phylum Streptophyta; class Magnoliopsida; order Poales; family Poaceae; genus Saccharum; species Saccharum spontaneum. The sequence goes on along the minus strand of CM039607.1, from coordinate 21,140,495 downwards.
CTCAGGTGGGTATCTTGTACCCCTAATTCTACTGTCGGACACTTGTCCATTTTTACCTCTCTTCTCACACTTTTTCTTTTTTTTTCATCGAGGTTCCGAGCACTTGCTCCTTTTTATTTCCTCGTATCTTTTTCTTTTTGAGGTTCCGGGCACTTGCCCCTTTTTATTTCCTCGTATAGAACACTCATCTCCTTAGAACAATATAGCAAGTGGTAGTAACCAAAATAGCTTGAGCATTTATTTCACAGGGGATAACAAGAATGGGAAAATATTTTTGGCTATTCTCTCCCGGATTAGGAGTAGAATAATTTTATGTGGATCTGGAGATGAGAATGAGTGGATATATGTGGATGTGTACTTCCGGAGTAGAAGCAGCATGTATGAGTGATCGTGCAAGTGAATCTTGATTTTAACCGCATGACAAGCTCCTAAGGGTCTACACAGCTTGACTACACTCAATGCTCATAAGCAGTAAAAAGTAAAGGTATGGCTTAAAGTCTAGCAAGCATGTATGTATGGCTGTGGTAGGAACTTAAACTCTCATCATACAGGAACTCATCATATAGCATTTTAAGATTTTCAAAGATAAAATTCTCTAGAATTCTAGCATCTCTAGGAATAGATAAACAGCAGCTCAACCTTCCCATATCATATCCGTTAACAACTTAGACTTTAGATCAAGTTCTCTTCCCACAAGTTTAGGTTTAGAGCAAGCTTTAAATGATAACAGTTATGTCTAAACTTAGAGAGAGGACTTCAAATTTGAAAATTAGGCAAAGCAACTATTCATCATATCCATGCTAGAGTTTTATTATTATCTAGATTCAGTTTAGCATAGCCACTTTATTTATTTATTAAAACACACCAAGCAAAAGATATAGGTATATATATATAAGCACAAAATCTTTATTTGTTTTTTTTTTCATAGTTATGTATATTTTTATTTTTATAGGGTAGAAGTATATATAAATATAAAGATAAAGATAGAAATACTTAGCAAGATAATGGAGGTGCTCTCCCCCAAGCTGGATCTTGACATAATCTCTTCTGATGTAACTAGTAGATGGCGGAGGTGTATTTGAAAGTCGGCAGCACCCTGACAGCGATTAGAATGTCCTCTGTCTGCTAGTCTCCTTGAATTCTGTGAAGCTCAAATAGACAACAAAGCTTTGTGGAACTGATTAAGTGTTAGCATAAATATCTAGCCTTTATCATGCTGAGCCTCCTTGATTTTTTTTATGTTGTTTTTTTCTTTTATAAAGCAAAAGAAAATATTTATGTATTTATTATATATATATATTTTTTATGCCACCACAGTGAATGTACTTATGGGTTTTATGCCACTCGCATACTCACATGGGGCTTTAGGGTTTTTAACATTTTTATTTTCTTTTTAAGATAGTATGAATATGATTAACTAAGCAAACTATTTAAGATAAAGTAAATAATTAAAAGGAAAGGATAACTACCAAGTTACCTCTTGGCAAGGCGTTCGGTGTTTTTAAGTCCTCCGAACGGGACTCTTATTCGTTCAGTCGTCCTGGGACTCGGTGGGTGGCGTAGTCGGTGTTTTCGGCAGCGCCTCTTCTTCATGTACAACTGTCTTTTCTTCCCATACCTGTCTCGGTGCTTTGGTCTCCTCAGGACAGTGTTGGTTGAGTGGTATGCCTTCAGATCTTACCACTTCTCCTTCATAATCTGCCCATCCGTCCTTGATGACCTGTTGCTTCTGATTGTGGTTACGCCGCCTTCTTCTTGTCCTGACCTGCTTGGATTCTTCAAATACATAGTTAGGGTCAGTAAAGTAAAGACGTACCTTCTCAGAGGGGAAGTGCATGTGGACTTCTCTAGTTCCAATGTAAATGATTGCTTTGACAGTACTTAGGAATGGTCTTCCAAGGATGATGGGTGGATCGTATTCATCTTCTCCCATGTCAATAACCTGAAAGTCTGTATGGACAAAGTGATCGTCTATCTTGACAGGGACGTCAGTTACTGTACCTTCGACCTGTCGGAATGTCTGATCTGCCATCTGGAGCTGAATATATGTTGGGTTTAAGGGCATGGTTCCGAACAGAAGTTCATAGGTGATCTTGGCCATTATGTTGATGCCCGACCCAGTGTCGCAAAGTGTCTTATAGAAGTGGGACCCATTAATGGAGCAATAAATGCTTGGCATACCTGGGTCGTCCTTCTTAGGCAAGAACGGTGACTTGAGTTGGCGATCTTGACCTTTGTGCACGGCAGTGACCATCTTAGCTGTCTCGGTCCATACTTGCTTCTTGCTCTTGTTCCTCCTGTTGGTCCTCTTCCTTGGTTCATATTGGGGTTGCTCTGGGATTTGTGCGGTCTTGTTCTTGAAGGAAAACGTTTCCTTCCTCCCCTTGATGTAGAAACTGATCTTGGCAGCACTAGCATAGATGACAGCTCCCGCAGTGTTCAGGAATGGTCTCCCTAGGATGACGGGAGCCCTCTCATCAGAACCGGTCTCTATCACTACGAAGTCTGCTAGAGCGTACGAGGAACCCACTCGGACACAGATGTTCTTCAATATTCCTCTCGGGAAACTCAGTGTCCTATCTGCAAGCTGCAAACACATGGTTGTTTCTAATAATGGTTGTGAAAAGAGTTTTTCATAGAGTACCCTGGGCATGATGTTGACGCTAGAGCCAAAGTCACAGAGTGCTTCTGGGAAGTCGCGCATGCCGATGGAGATCGGGATGACGGGGCGTCCTGGATCGCCTCTCTTGACCAGCAGACGGTCAGTACTTACTTCCACGATAGGGTTACTCCAGTAATCTCCTGCATCAAACATGTCTACAAGATTTACAGATTCTAGTCCTTCCGGTTGTGATGGTATACCGGGGTTAGTAGCAGGAACAGCAGCAGCTATTTGATTCAACTGAGATTCAATCATTTTATTAAAGCTAATCTGGTTCTTGATGGCAGTAGAGAAATTATCCATTCTATTATTTATATTTTCTAGTATTTTATCATTAGATGCCAATTTCTTAGACAGGTTATCCATTAGCTTTCCTTGGTTGGATACTAACTCTCTCAAAGGTAGATAATTATTATTATTATTGAAAGAATTGTTACCTTGGTAATTACCTGAGTAGTTAGGCCTCTGTTGATTCCAACCTTGATTCTGCTGAGGACGGTTGTAGTAGTAGTTGTTGTTATTATTGGTGTAGTTCACGTCCTCTAGCAACTCAGGACAGTGATTGCCCGAGTGTCCAGTACCTCCACACTCCTCACAAGTCATGTGGGAGTCGTAGACGTGCATGACTTCTTTCTTTTCTCCAGCTCGATCATCGAGCTTCTTCATGAGTAGGTCTAGCTTGGCAGACAGCATGTCTACTTCCTTGAGCTGGTGCATACCTCCACCTCTCTTGCGTGTCTGAGTTCTTTCTTCATTCCAACCTTGGTTGGATGCCATCTTCTCCACAAGAGCTGTGGCTTGAGGTATGGTGAGTGATAGGAATGCTCCTCCAGCTGCAGCATCCATGGTTTCACGGGCACTGTTAATGAGCCCATGATAAAATGTCTGCATCAACAGCCAGCTTTCCATTCCATGATGGGGACATTCTAGGATGTAGTCTTGGAAGCGCTCCCATGCTTCTGGAACGGATTCATCATGTTGTTGCTGAAAACTTGTAATCTTCCCACGGAGAGCATTGGTCTTGCCCATGGGAAAGAATTTGACCAGAAAGTTCGTGGAGCAGAGTGCCCACGTAGTGTTCTTCTCCTTTGTAGCGTAGAACCACTGCTTCGCTCTCCCCAACAGTGAGAATAGGAAAAGGCGAAGTAGTATGGCATCTCTGGGGACATCAGCCATGGTGAAAGTGCTGCAGATCTCCAGGAAGTGTTGAAGATGAGCACTAGCATCTTCATGTGGCTTCCCACAGAACTGGTTAGCTTGCACCATGTTGATGAGCCCTGGCTTGAGCTCGAAGTTGCGGTCGATCTCCCCAGCAGGTCCAGTGCGGATGTTGTCCGTAGTGGGAGCTGAGAACTCGCGGATCGACTTGTTCGCCATGGCTTCGAATTCAGTCGACAAATTCCGGATGAAACTTCGGCGGTCTTCGGATTCGGATGAAGCTTTGTGCTGAAGTGTTGACGATGTCTTCTTGAGCTTGGCTCTTGTTCTTCTGAATAAGGCTTCGGGATCGTCAACAAAGTTGTCTGGAAGATGTCTTCTATTCATGCATCACCCTGCAATAAATAATTAAAATGGAAAATACAGGGGTAAAACTGTATAAGAGAATTGATAAGCTCGATCAGATTAGTGATGCAAATGATGACTCAAAGTTCTGTATTCATTCCTACTTAGTAATCAACCTTCCCCGGCAACGGCGCCAAAAATGCTTGTTGGGCATTCTTAACGTCACTACCAAAAGTAGACTTAGTTTTCTAATTCTGATAACGGCGCCAAAAATGCCAAACCTATCCCTCATGCCACTTAAGCCAAGTTGTCATCCCCAACATGACATGAGAGACGCGGTATTGAAATATGCATTTGCTCATCAAGATAAATAATAAAAGGGATCTGCAAGCGCACAGATTAATACCGATGTAGCATTTTAACCGGGAAGTATTCCAGGTATCGTTATTTATATTTTTACCACTGGGAAGGGATTTCTAAGTATCATGGTTGATAATGGAATGAGAATATGGAACTGAGTACACATCATTGCATGTATAACCGAGAGTATTTATCAATCTCTTTATACAGGTATAAATGTCACATTAAGTAAAGGTAAAGTGATAATGGTGACAAAGATAATTAATCTGATCAGCTAGCCACATATAATAATGATAAGCACCTCAACAGATATTCTAGCAAGTTATTAGCATGGAATTAGGATGAACTACAAAGATATTCCCTAAGTTATTATTAACTATAAAGTCTAGCATATCATAGTTAGTGCAATTATACTTGGCAATCATGGTGAGAAAAGACTATATCCATGCATAGTGAATATTAGCAAGGAAGATGAAGAACATAGCAATCACTCCCCTGTAATAGTGTTGCTCTGCCTGCCCTATACACGAGAGGGGGACTATATAAGAATCAACGAAGCTGTCACTATCGCGAACTACCCCACAATCCGGCATATAGGGTGCAATCGCAGATAAATACGGTATAGACACCACGTCTACACAATAATTATCATTCACCCACTGTACACATGGATAAACGCTATACGATCCTAGGCATGTATATAATTCCAATCTAACTAAGCCAAGCATATAACTATGATAAACTAAGAACAATATAATTGCAAATATAATCAAGTAGAGCAAAGTCATAACCAATATATTGAAATAGAACAAAGTCATATTCATAATATTGAAGAACAATGATGAACAATTGAAGAACAATAGAGGAATTACCAAGAATCCTCTTGACAGATCCGGGAACCAATCGAAGATTGACTCCTTCTAGTTCTAATCCTATGTAGCTATGCTAACTAGAGATCTAGTTGATGTGGTGGCTCTAGGGCTTGATCAGAGGCTCTCCTCCTGAATTAGGGTTTGAAGTATGAGACGAGGGCCTCTCCTCCAGGGGCAGGGGCCTTGCTTATATAGCCCTTTCGGATGAATCTGGGCCGTCGGATCAAACCGACATTGAACGGACGGTTTTCCTTGATCCTCTAGGTCGGTGGAGCATAATCCTCGAGGCGGAGCCTGATTGGCTCTGGGGCCAGGGCGGGCGCCCTAAGGACCAGGGCGGGCGCCCTGTGTCCGGCTCCGTTACGCCTCCCGTTCGTTCTCGTGACTTCTGGACTCTTCTAGATGTAAGATAATTACGTGTTCGGTTAGTATCCCGTCATTAATCCGACATGTGGGCCTTTCTTCCGTATTTCCTGATAACCCCCTGCAGAAATAGATAAACAGCAAAACTCATGGAATTCTGTCAGATAAAACCCTAAGTCTAGGTGTTGGTTTCATTTGGATCCTTTTCTCTATTTATTTGATAGTTATAATTGATACTTAAGGACCGTCAACAGGGAGCAAGCCTTACTATCCTGCTCCATTCAGTTCCAGTGGTAATGATTTCTCTGGGTTTTATCACATCGGTATAACATAACTTGATTGGTAGTTGCCCAAAGGCCAACTAGCGTGATACTGCCGATGGATTGTAAAATTCATAAGTAATGCGGGAAGCTTTCCCGCTACCAAATGTGTTGACTGGGATTGCTCTGGGGGTGATAATGACCATCATAAGATCGTTGTCTTGGTTCAGATCACTATCGGCGAAATTGAAGAGGAGAGGGAACTTGTTGTCCTCATCAATGTAAGGTACCCAAGCCCTAAGGTCGCGAGGGAGGCCATGGTAGAAAGTCTAAAAAAATCTGCCAATTTGGTCTTCATTAGCATCTGTTCCAGGAAGGACAATTATGGCTTCACCGAAGTTGAGAGGAGGGCGTGTTGCCGGTTCATCATCTCTAAGGACGTAGTCTTCGGGAATTTCTCGTGGGAATTCTTGAGCAAAGAGATTCCACTGTAAACGCTTGTGCATGTGAGCGTTTAACCACATATTGACAAACCACCATGGGCCTCCCAGATTGCCGATGGGTTCACCAAGTATAAGCTTCTGAGATACTTGGTGGAGAAGGTGGTAGGTTGAGCTCAGGAGGTATCGGCCAAGTGGGAATCTGACACCGTTGGCTAAGAGTTCTGCTGCTGGGAGGAAGGCATTAGTTGGTCCTACCGATCGGCCGCAGAAAATAAACTTTTCCAGCCACATGTTCAGGAATGTGGCATGTTCCCTTTGATTGACAGTGCCAGTCTTTTGGTACTCTTGGATGTATCCCGTCCAGCCGCCGATGTTGCGTGTATTTACTCTGTATTCAGCTTTTCTGCCAAAAATATGGCCTTCATCAACAGTTGAGATGTCCAAGCTTGTGAGCATATAGACATCGGCAAGAGTAGAGGCACATGGGCCATGACCAAACATGAAGGTGTTGGTGGTATCCGACCAAAATTGAGCGGCAGCTATTATCATGGATTCATTCTTTTGTATATCGGCAATGGACAGCCTGATACACTGATCTATCTTCCGTTCTGCCCAGAACACTTGCATTGATCTGTTGACCCTCAAGAACCAGTTTTTCCACCCTTTGGTGGGTTTGGGCCAAGAACGGAACGTGTCTTTCTACAGATTCAAAGAGAAATTTTGAGATTTGAAGGGAATACGATTTGCCTCTGCATTGATCAGGTCAGTTGGATCTGGGTCGCCCATTGGACCTAGGCAATGGAGAGGAGGCTGATGGGTTGGAATTACCAGTGTGTTGCGTAGTTCCTGAGTTTGGAGGACCGAGAAAATGGAGAAGATGGGAAAATGCTAAGAACTCGCAGAGAACCGAAAGGATTAAAGTAAAAGTAATAAGAAGAAGAATGAACCACAGGAACATCGAAGTTAACAGCCATTGCTTCGAACGGATGAGGGCACGAGCTGGGAACTTGAAGATGACGGTGGCTCTGGTGAGTTGAGGATGCGCGGTTAGGGTTGCCGCCGGAGTGAGAATGCCAAAGGATGGAGTTTGAAGGTAGAAGATGAACAGCCCGGAGAAATCTATTTATAGGCCGTTTGGGGTAGGGGTATTCTTGACTTATCTCTATGTCGTATGCGGATAGATCGAGGTGGTTCAGTTGGATATGGTAACTGTTCGCACGACAATCAAGGGATGGTACAGAAGAGTTGACGGCAAGTAATCATGACCTGAAGGATATCTCAATACAGGATTTTTCGGTTCTAAAAAGTGATGTGTTGTGGTAAGATCTTGCTGATGGATTGTTATTTTGGTATCTCAATCGTAATTAAGGTAAAGAAGGTTGGAAAATGTGCGATATTTGTTGAGATACATGGATTAGATCTAGATTTGATTAAATCTAGTAACAAATCATGTTATGCTTGGAGAATGGGTTGAAGAAATAGATAACAGCAAGCATCAGCTGGAGTAAATTTCGGAGCATCAGTATCTTATACTCCGAAATTGGGGGGCATGTGTTGACATCGTTTTTAGCACGTGTCAAGGTAATCAGGAAGGGTTAATCAACAAAGGAAAGATTACCGTATAGATTGATAGCCAAGGAGAATAAGTTTGTTTTTGAGTGGTGGCAGCGTATGGACTTAATTTGAAGGGTTGCCGATGAGGTTAAGGGTATTATTGCCGATGCCGATGAAAGAGGGTTTGGAGACTGCTGCCGATGAGACAGGGGATGTACCGATGAAGACTGCAGCCGATGAAACAGGGAATGTACCGATGGAAGGAGCTCGAAGGCTGCTGCCGATGGGACAGGGACTGTGACGTTGAAAAGGAGGTCGATGAGAATACCATCGTGATTGAGGCGGACTATGAAGTAAAATATGAGTTAATTTCCTTGTGTACGTTTAGTAGAGTCTGAGTTGTATCAAAGTCATGTCTTTTCCTTAGATTTGGATTTAGTGTCCTAGTCGTATTTGGTTATGTTTCTATAGATCAGGATATAAATATAGAGTGAAGGGCAATGTAATAGAGAATCAATCAATACATCAAAAAACAGCTTTTACTCTTATTTACATCTACTTTCGGCGACTTCGTTAATTTGCATATTTTCTTTTTTACGAGTTCTCATCGATTCGACGAGTTGCATTGCTCTAAGTGCAATCTTCGACGATCCTCGAGTTCCGCGTGAGTACCTCTTGGCCGTGACTTCCGGGCGTATCGCTGTTGTCAGGACCAAAGTGCTCGTATCTTCATCCTTGTCGATTAACAGGTCAAATCGACTGGCACGCTTTGGATATCGACTTCGGGTATTAGCCCTTTGTGTTTGCAGATTCACTTTTGCATCAACACATAATAATAAAGCAACTAGCACACCAAAGTTCAAACCACACGACAGACTCGATTGACTCAACTGATGTTACTAAGAACGTTTTTATTACATAAAGGACTCCTACTTCCTAAGGAAGTTCCTCAGGCACTAATGTCTCATAGATCTTGGCCATGCCTTGGTTTTCTCGGAGTTCATCAATGGTTGCCTGGCACCTCTTGATTGTCTTCCCTTGTGCCTTCACCATCTCCTCTAACTGCAGCTTCCTATCCATCATATCATAGACAAGATTCACCATCACCCGAGGTAGTGGCTCTAGCTGCACTGGATCCGTCATAGGCCATCGAAGGTCGGGGTGTGCACGAGGGAAGTAGCGATGAATGTCCTGCTTCATACTGTTAAAGCGAAGATAGCGGAGGCCCATACATGCTTCAAAAGCAGCATCTTCAATGCTATCCTCTATAGTAGCTCGATGACCCACGTGAGAAAACATCCTGTCCAGCTGATACGCCCCCCCTGTCTTGTTTATGTGCAAAAATGCTCGCCCTTGCCTTCCAGTATGTGTCCTCCAGTGGATGAGTGTACTCCCAGCAGACGTACTCCACAGCTGGGTGCCAATCAGCGAAGTAGACAGTGAGTATCCCCACCAGGCGAAGATGAGAGACAGCATTCCCTCCATTACTGTGGTAGATCCTCACAGTCCACCCCATGGGAGGAGGTGGCATATCTCCAGCAGCTTCATGATGTGGTGGAGACGGGGGTTGTCCTCCTCCATTAGCTTCCTCTTCATCATCTTCAATCTCGATGATCTCTGGATCTTCTTCAGGCTCGGGCTCTTTCTAGGGAGGTGCTGGTGCTTGGATTGGTGCTTCAGGGGCCTGCTCCTATTCCTAGGGTTCTGGCTCTTGTGGCTCTTCAGTTGCAAGCAGGGCATGAGGTGGGTAGTATCCTCCAGAGCTGATGCGGGCAGTCTTACGGTCACGAGCCATCAACAGAATTTTTAGATGTAGTTAGATTAGAGGCAAAATTTCGTAATAGAATGAGACATAATAAGCATAAAAATTTATCAAATAACATGAGTAAGATAGTGAGCATAAAAATAGTGTAAAGATGATACTAAATGGACCATTTCTAGCTAGGCTTGCGTCCTACAGTCAACAAGAGCTCTGATACCAATTTGTCACACCCATTTAAAGACCAAATGGAATGCATACTCTTATGTGTGCCCAGAGATCAATCACACATAAGTTAACAAATTATAACGGAAGTATCATCATAAATGTTATTACATCACGATATTTAACACATAGTCTTAACACAAATGTAGCGGAAGTAAAAATAATAAACTCTTGTGGTAGCTCCAATCACAGGCACATTGACTGGTTGACTGCAAGTCTAGTAATCTTCAGGGAAATAGGCGTAGTAGTCACTATTACCACCATCTGTTACCCATCCAGGATTTTTATCCAAGTAAGAAAAATAAACAAGCGTAAGTACATCTCGTACTCAACAAGTGTAACATGGGGTTCAGAGGCTCAAAGGCATAATATTGGTTTATCAGCATGTAGCTTTTAGTTAGCATAATTTTAGCATATCAATAGCATCAAGATGTCTCAATGTAAACAATAAACATATGATCCATGTGAAATGATTGATGAATAGCAAAAACATAACCATTAATAATTATCAACTATTCTATAAGGGTCCAAGGCCACTCGTGACCGTGAGCACGACTGTTATAACAGTTTTACACTCTGCAGAGGTTGTACACTTTCACTGTGAGTCGTGTTACCCATATGCCCGGGTTAATTACTCCCAAAACACTACCAAGGTGAGCAGGCAGGGTAAACACTATGAAGTCTTTCGAAGGTTCGTCTAACAAGTTAGGATCATTAGATTCACTCGGCAAACAGATGTAGAGCCCCCCTTCCAAATGGCACAATAACCCGCAGCCTATACACATAAGGACAGAGGCCGCACTATACCCGATTCGTCAAGCCATTCTTATGCCAAAAAGGTTACCTCTAACAAGCTAGAAAAGGTCCTTCTATATGACTAAAGCCAGAGCCATATAGCCCCTACAGTTGTACTATAAATCCCGGATGTTCGCTTATAGATGAGTCCTTATGGAGAGTAATTAGAGCATCAAAAGTAACCCCCATGCTCTAATCCCCTTTAAACATTAATCAAAATCATCTTTTAATGTTTGTTGCATATTCCTCTAATCAATTTACATGATCATAGTCCATGTTTAAGCACTAGCCTACTACTCAATGCAATATAATAGGTATCAAGGTGTATGATCAATCACTAAGTCATCCTTAACAAGGAAATAGATGCATAATGATATTATTTGCATAATATGAATAGGACAACAAGGATAAACCCATGCTATACTTGTCTTGCTCAAACTGGTCCTAAAGATCTTGCTCGTAGAAAGGCTCTTTATTCCCAACGAATTGCTCACCATCTATACTCGATCAACCACAGCAACAACATACATCCAGAGACAATCATGCATAAACAAATAAGACTATAATTAGAACAGTACACCATCAGTAAGAAAATAACATAAAAAGTCTTTAAAACGAATCTACAACTCACTAGGATCACACAGACGCGAAGATCACAAAAAACAGAGCTAAAACGACGAAGTTATGAATTTACGAAGATTTCCTATAGAAAAATAAATACTTTAATAAAAACTCGAAAATAAACTAACCCAAACCTACTATACAGTTCTATCATCATGTAGAGCTCGCAAATATGAATCTAACGCAATTTGAATGATTCAAATCAGAGTTAAAACGGAGATTCTACGATTAAAACAAGTTTAGTGGCAAAACTGTAAATATCAGAAAACGTATTTTTCATTTACCGAGACGAAATACGCTTTCGACAGATCAAAACGAATTCGGGATTTTACGTTTTGGACCGCGGGTTCTAAACTAGAAAAGAGCAGGGTCTTTTTAGCAAAATTACAACCGAACCGGTATTTTCTATTCTCGATCGTTGGATTCAAATCGGACGATCCAGATTGGATCGGGATGAGGCCGACGGCGCTCCGGTCGGATTCCGGCCCGATGGTGGGCTCCCGCGGCGGCGCCATGGCCGGGAAACACCCGAGCTCGACTCCGGGCACCAATCAACGAAGAGGAAGCACCGGAGGTAGCTCGGAGCACGGCGAACTCACCCAGGACAAAAACTAGGGCGCGGGATGGACGAAGACGACGGCATGCTCGGGATGGCGGATGGTGGAGGCGGAGCTTCGACCGAGGCCTCCTCGGGACGACGTGGCTGCGGTTTTGTGGCCAGATGTGGAGCGGGGAGATGCGGGGGCTCCGTTTTTATAGCCCGGAGGCAGCGCTAAGTAAGGAAGGTGATGGATTCGGAGAAGGATTCGACGTCGGCAAGAAAGGAAAGAGAAGCCGGCGTTCGGCGTGGGGAGGAAGATGAAGGTGGAGCCGCTGACGCGTGGGCCTCGGATGTCAATGTCACGCCGGGAAAGGAAGGCGCGCGCGGGCGAGTTGGGCCGGCGGCCGCGACTTGGGCTCGGCCCAGAAGGAGAAGGCGGCGCGGGGAAAGGAGAGGAGAAGTAATGGGCCGCCGCAGCAGGCCGGGGCAGTGGGCTGCGGGAGGAAAACAGCCCGAGAAGAAGAGAAATTCCTTTCCTTTTTCTTTTTCTAATTTTTCAAAGCCATTTTTCAAAAGATTTTCAAATCCAATTTGAATTTGATTTAAACCACTCAATACAAAATTTCAAATGCAGCAGCATGAATGCTCAATCATGTTTCTACCCTTATATTTGATTTTAAATTTATAAAAATTATTATCACTCTAAATTTGCATGCTCACAAAATATAAAAAAACCATATTTTTCCTATTTTTCTTCTTTTCAAAATTTTAGGGTGTTACATTTCCGTTTGCTGAATGATACCCGGAAGCGAGGTATCGTGTTTTCCGATCATGGCGCCGCCGCCTTTGCTCGCCGCCAGCGGTCCTTCCCCGCTGTCGCAGCCAGCAGTGCTCGTGGGCCGTCCGATCTCAGATCGACCGTCCAGATTAGAAGATACCATTTCACCTGTGAATTTTGCTAAAGAGTCCTTACGGTTTCGTGGTTTATAACCTGCAGTCCAAAACATAAAACTCGAATCCGTTTTATTCTTTTGAAGGCGTATTTGATCTCGGTAATTTAAAAATACGTTTTCTGATATTTACAGTTTTGCTACTAATCTTGTTTTGGTCATAAAATCTCCGTTTTAACTCCGATTTGACCCGTTCAAATTGCGTTAGGTTCGTATTCGCGAGCTCTACATGATGATGTTACTGTACAGTAGGTTTGTAACATTTTAATTTTGAGTTTAAATTATAGTAATTATTTATCTATAGCAAATCATAGAAAATTCATAACTTTCGCATTTCAATTCCGTTTTTCGTGATCTTTACGTCTGTGTGATCGTAGCAACGTGTAGAGTAGTTTTATAAATCTTTTAAAATATTTTGCTACTGTTGATGTACTATTCTAATTATATCTTTTTGTTTGCTTTGTGCATGACTGCCTGTGGATGCTTGTATGTTGTTGTTTCGTCGAGTATAGAAGGTGAGCAGTTCGTGGGTGATCAGGAGCAATATTTTGGAGAGCTTGATCAGCAGGAGCTATACTTTGATCAAGGCAAGTATAACATGGGATTTTCTTGTTGTCCTATTCACTTTAATCACATAAAATCATATAGCATGTGTCTACCATGAATGCCATTAAGGATTTCCTAGTTTTGATCTATACCTTGTCACCTATGGGAATTTTGCATTGGGTAGCTTTTGCTAGCGCTGAACATAAGCTATGATCTTGTAATATGATTAATGGAATATGCAACAACACTAAAAGATGACTTTTTAATTACTGTTTAAAGAGGGCTAGAGCATGGGGCTATTTTTGGTGCTCTAGTTTCTCTCCTTAAGGACTCATCTGTGGACGAACATCCGAGATTGACAGTACAACTGTGAGGACTATATGGCTCTGGCTTTAGTCAAGTATGAGGACCTTTTTTAGCTTGTTAGAGGTTACCCAAAAGGGCGCAAAAGAGGTGTTTCTCGGGATGGGTGTAGTGCGGCTTTTGTCCTTATGAGTATAGGCTGCAGTTATGTGCCATAGGGAAGAAGGGCTCTACATTCGCAGGTTACAGAAACCTAGCGGCCCTAACTTATTAGGCGAACCTTTGAAATGCTTCATAGTGTTACCCTACCTGCTCACCTTGGAAGTGTTTTTGAAGTAATTAACCATATGGGTAATCATGACTCACAGTGAAAGTGTATACCTCTGCGTAGAATAGATGAACATTTATTGACTTAATATGTGTTTTGCTATTCGTTATTCATATTTATATTTATATTGATCATATGTTTATTGTGGATTTAATGCAAAACTTGTCGCTACTCATATGATAAAACTATGACAACTAAAAGCTATATGCAGTCGAACCGTGTCATGCTTTTGTTGAGCCTCATTATACCCCATGTTATATTTGTTGAGTACGATATGTGCTCACTCTTGCTATCTCCACACACATCAGGATGGACAAATGAACAGGATTGGCAAGAGGATTACCGTGATGAGTATTAGGCTTGTTGTCAACCAATCAGCATACCTGTGATTGAAGTCACCACGAGAGAGTTATCTTTTCAATTTTTTCGCTTCATTTGTGTAAAGACTTTGAGTTAATTATCGTGATGTAATAAGCAATGTGATGATACTCTCCTTTAATTTGTCGACTTACGTGTGATTGATCTCTGGGCGCACGTAAGGTTGTGCATTCCATTTTATCCTGAAAAATGGGTGTGACATATATAGGTGCAGTAGAACTATTGCTGCACATATAATTTTTTATAGAAAAATTAGACATCTTGAGAAGTGAGAAGGTTAGTGCAAATGACAAGTAGCTATATCTTCGTAGCATTTGGGATTCGTTTCTCATAGTAAAGAGTTATTATTACAAGGCTTAAATATTAACATACTGTTGAGGTTGGCACTGCTAGCCATCCTAGATCTCCCTTCAAGTTCTCTTACTCGTCTAGGCAACCTGGTGAAAAGTTTTGAAAGGTTGTTTATGCCATCATACTACTTAAGAGTGTAGTCTACAACGTAAAGTCCTTATTTCAAAAATTACAAAACAAGTGTTAGCTAGTATAACACATAATAAGCACAAGAGTTTTAAATTAACTTGAGGATTAAAGAAATTTGTAGCAATCAATAAGACTAATATTTAAAAAATCAAATATAGATTAATGAAGTCATAAGATATATGGACCGAAACCAGAGACACCATAGTTTAGATAAAGGTTTTTCAACTAAATGTATATTAAAGATACAAAAGTGTGCCATGTGCAAAAATATGCCATGTGGCATGTCCTTATTAGAGATCAATAGTTGATAGGTTTATCACATCTAGATAGAGACTACACAGTATATATTATGTCTGTTATGTTAGAAATGGAAAATCATATATTATGTTAGAAAATGAATAAAGAGAAAAATACACAATTTAATATAAGTGATTTTTGTTAAGTCAGAGATATTAAATAATAATTAGTAATGCTTATGCCTTCTATTAAGATCCCAGTTTTGATGGATCCACGGGTTGATGGAGGCTTGAGCAGTGGATAACAAGTTAAAAGACATTAAAGCCGTGTATCTAGCTAGTCATAGGAAAACAAGTGGTGAAACCAATCAACATGGAGATAGATACTGATAAAAAAACTCTAGAAAGCGTATGAAAGTTTGTAGTATTAATACTATATATATTTGGAATATTAGTACGACAGTGAGGTATGAAGCCACGCACTGTGGCCAGTGGCGGAACCAGGGGCCAGCACCACACACACAAAGAACAGTAGATTTTATTGAATACTTATATAAATATTTAAATTTATAGCACAAAAAATATCAAATTTCACTCATTTTTATTAAAACGTTATGATTTTGGTTATAATAGTGTAAGAGTTTTTAAAAGTTATTGAAACGATCATATTTATTCCGCCCCTTTAACCAAAATCGTTGGTTTGCCTCTTACTGCAGCGCTGCCGCACCCGTCGTAAGCGTGGCGACTCGCGGATTAGCAAGCAGCACTCCGTATGTATGTACTTGCATGTCGTCCTACCTGTACGTACGTGTCGGCGCGTCGGAAGTCCAACAGACTGAAGAAAAGTCGGCATGAGCATGATGGTGGAAGGGTCGCGCGGCGTGATCCAAAGCTGTCGACAGCGACGCGCGGTTCGCTGGCGCGTGTTGGGTTCCCATGCGCGCACCTCGCAGGTCGCGCGGCCAGCTCTAGAGCAGAGATTCGGATCACGGAGTCAGCAAGCAGGTTTAATTTCTTTGGCCCGCAAGTCCGCGACCACAGGTGCTAAAGAATACGCCATCTCCATGCTGGGAGACTTGCAGTGGCGGAGGGCAAAAACATAGAGGTATGGCGAAGTCGAAAATAAAGATCTATAATATCTACTAGTAAAAATTTAGCAACTAATTAAGTAATTATGCGGGACAGCCGAGAGCTGCAGTCCATATGGCCTAATTAACGGTTCGTTCCTTCTTCCGCGGCGGATCAGCGTTGCGTTCTTCGGATTTCTCACGAGCTCATCCATGGCTGCCAACAGGGGACGATTCGGAGTGGGGATTCACAGCAGAGTCGTTGTATGGCAAGCGCCATACCTTGCCCTACCCAGGGCCATCTCCAGAAAATTGGGGGCTCCTGTTCGAAATGCACATTGGGGCCCTAAATTTAGATCACAATTTGTAATACATGATTCCTAAATCGTAATTTGCCAATACATAATTTCATATGATCAAAATTCAATTCAATTAATCAAATTGGGAATCACCTGAGCTCTTGCGTGGCTGCTTGCCTGCCTGCCTACGTCCCTATGCTGTTTATACGTTGCTCAGAGGCAACTGTGACTATGTGTATAAGAGTAAGTAACAGATAAAGGAAAACAACAGCTTCTAGCTAGTAGGAAGAGAAAATAGATAACAGCCGCCGTGACTTATGGCAGCATTGTGGCTGGAATTGACCAACGGTAGGAGCACTTACCGGTTACCAGTCGCCGCTCGAGTCGGGAACCAAACAAGGCAGCCGTGGTTGTGCAGTCTGGCCTCTGTCAATTGGCGAGTTAGTGTTGATGACGATGCACAAATGACGAAGACGAGGGGACGCGTGATGGTGTTGTCGCCAGGCCGAGGTTCGACGTTTTGACTTCTGAATCGCTGGGTACTGGTTGAGGGATGTGAGGTGGAGGCCCATGCTTCTGGGGGGCCCGGTTCGATCGTCCACCTCGCACATGCCTATCAACGGCCCTGGCCCTACCGAGTCCTCCGCCCCTGTAGACTTGGCCGACCATGACGAGTATTCTACCGGGGAAGGACTGTCTACTTCGTACTCGATCAGGCAAAAAGATATCTTCTACAGTAATGCTCCCTACATGGGTCTCGACCGCACTCTGCCTCCCACACTTCGTCTTATCCAGCACCGCTCGTAGTCTGCTTCTCCCTTTTCCGGCATGAGGCTCCTCATCGTGGCCTTTATCCAGCGCGGCGGTGTCGCATCCGCTCCCATCCCACGCTCCTCTCCCCACTCCACGCCGCACGGCGTGGCCGCCCGCCCCACTCTACTGCACCGCTAACTCCATCCCCCACGCCGCACCTATCCCTGCCTCTGTCCCCTGCCACGTCATAACGTGCTCTATCCTCCGCTGCACCCAAGCCAGGCGGCTAGGAAAGGGGGGGGGGGCAGGCCGCCCCACCATCACTGGCCATCCCCTCTCCCCCTCCCCCGCGCTGTGTTGCGTCGTACGGAAGAAATGTGGAAACCGCATGTTGCAAAAGTATGTTTTAAGTGTTTCAGATATTTCAGAAGTATGTTGCAAGTGTTGTATAACGATGTTACAAAAGTTGATCCGGATATTGCACATGTTGTAATATATAGCTATACGCGTACGTTTCAAGTGTATGTTCTAAATGTTTCATCTGTTCCAGACGTATATTGCAAGTGTTTTATCTGGATGTTGCAAAAGTAGATCTAGATGTGCATATACATGCATGTTGCAAACATATGTTTCAAGTGTTTTTAGGTGTTTCGTACGTATGTTTGCAAGTGTTTCATCTGGATGTTGTATATGTTTGCAACGGTTTTCAATTTTTTTCAGATGTTTTTGCAAGTGTTTCAGACGCTTATTTCAAATGTTTCATCTGTCTTATTTGGTATGTTGCAACTGTTGTATCTGGATGTTTCAAAAGAAGACTGGGTGTTGCACATGGGGATGTACGTGGGAAGCGGCTGATGGCGTGGGCGGCGTTCGGGACGGCGTGGGCGATGTCCAGAGCGGCACGGACCCACTGCTAGTGCGCTTGCGAGCGAGCCCGACGCGCTAAGTGCTCGCTCGCTTCCTATCCGGGCACCGTCTGGACGCTAGGATTAAAAGTGTTATAAGAATTTTAGTTACGTCAACTGTACGTAAATATTGCATCAAAATATACAGTCGTCATAGTACAACTCGAGTGTAAATCTAGCACACTCAATTGATAATAACTGAAATTAGACTGTGGAAGAGATTTGTGTCATCCGAATTTAGTTATACTTTTTTCATGCAAAAAAAAAATTCAGATGCGGGGAAGAAGATTTCCTCCGGACGCAAGATAGCGAAATTAACTGTTCTAGTATTAATTGCACTTAATTAATCTATGAGATGCAAGCGGTGATTACCTCGAAGGTGACGCATGGAAGAACAGCAAGACTGATAGCTTAGCTAGTGCAATGCGTTATGCGTGGCAGCTAATTAATTCGAGGATGAAATTGTCCTTCATTCTCCACGACAAGGAGATTTTGACTTGGACTAGGGAGATACTAATACATTCCGTGCAGATCTTTCTACAGTCTTGCTTCGTACGACCTGCATGTATGATTCTTGTAGACTATTGTAGATATGGGAATGTGAGGATGCGAAGGATGCACGTACGCTACCTGTTGCTGTTGGCTCCGTCATTACGCGCAGCAACAGCGACTGATCGACTTTGAAACGTACAGTAGTAGTAGGTGGACGTGGCATACATATTAGCGGTCCACGTCGTGAGTTAGATTAGATACACCAGCTATCTATCATCCCGTGCACCTGCACGGGCTACTGAATTTAAATTGATATAAATAATGATATAAGTCTATGAAACCATTAATTTCATGTTTAGAACACATACATCCGCATTTACATATAATAGAGTCCATTATATCTAGCGGGTATTTGATTAATTAACCGGTAGAGAGCAATCAAGTCAAGATGATTTGAGAAATTTGATCTGCTTTGCTATATATATATTGAAATTGACACGCATTTCGTTCGCGCGGCCGTGTGGCCGGCTGCGGACCCTGTCTGTCCTCGTTCTCCATATGCCTAGCTGCACTGCATCACGGTCTGTCGTCAGCATTGTCCTGCTCCACTCCTGACTCGCGCCCCGATTGTGGGACGTGTTGTGCTTTATTACACACGTACGTGACGCCCTGCTCCTGTCCTGTGCCATGTCCGGCCGCAAATGGACGTTTTTGCTACCTTCTGCCGTTCTGCGCATGCCGCACATGCATGCTTCTGTTATTATGTTGGCAATCAGGCGGATAGGCTCACTAGACTTAATTTATTCCTTCTTTCTAGCTAGTGCTGTTTTTAGCCTTATTACGCTCATGTATATGTACCGATCGAACCTTTTAATTTTGATCAATGAAATTATCGAGTAATTGATCGATCTACAATCCTATGCATGCTTTTGTGCCATTGTCAAGTCGCCACAGTCCCTTGCGAATTTTCACGAGCGCTCGGTGTGGGTGCACCCTCACCCGTCACCTGAAGACCGTCGTGGCGCCAGGCGCCCAGGCCACGGTAGTCGGACGTGACGGCCCCCACCGCGTGGAGACCGCCATGACGATGCTGGTGGCAGCCGGCACGCCGATCAATCCCCCAGAGCCAGAGCCTCACACTGTCCAACCCGGTCGGTTCATATACTTCATGGGGCTGCGACTTCAGACTCGAACTATTCTGGTCCCAAGGCTTTCGGCACTAGCTCAGATGTGCAACGTCGCCTGGCCGTCACGTTTTCGAGTGACCAGAAATTTTTTTAGAACGAAGGTTTCCTTGCTTTGTAATTCAAAAGCAACAAACATTCCAGTTCAGTGTTTTTAGACGCGCCCGCCTTACATGAAAGCCTCACGGCAAGATAGTGTTAACTCTCAACACATCGTTACAAACATGATCATTCCGACGCTCCAAATTCACAGCGCGGAGGTCCAAATGCAGAGCAGCCAATTGTCCCAACTCTGATGATGATTCCCTCTAAGAACTCCACTCGATCCGCGGCGGTAGTAAGAGCATCTCCAACAGTTTGCCAAATGAGGTTATCATCCTTGAAAATTTAGCAAAACAAGAAAAAACTCACTCTAATAATTTGGTATCTTATTTGCCATTTTTTACCAACTTGGCAAAAACTGCCCTTGAGCGCGCATATATGCGCGTTGCTCACCCATGCGCATCTGATATATTGGCCGTCAAAGGTCCAGTTTAGTTCCCCAAGAATTTTGTAAAATTTTTCACATTCTCCATCACATCGAATCTTTGGACGCATGCATGAAGCATTAAATATAAATAAAAAATAAAACTAATTACACAGTTTAGACGAAATCCACGAGACGAATCTTTTAAGCCTAAATAGATTATGATTGGACACTAATTGCTAAATAACAACGAAAACACTACAGTGTCCATTTTACCAAAATTTTTGCATCTAAACAGGCCCAAATTGAGCTGTTGTGCTACTGCATCTGCGCATATACCGTGCTACTGCATTTGCGCATATATAGCAGCAGCAGCTAGCAAGCACGCAGAAGTAGCTAGCCAGGCGCAGCAGCAACTAGCAGCAGCAGCTAGCCAGTAGAGCTAGCCGCAAGCGTGCAGCAGAGCCAGCAGCTAGCAAGCACGCAGCAGCAGCAGCTAGCACGCTGCTGCAGGCCCAGAAGCGAGAGCAGAAGCAGGGGCAAGCCACGCGTGTTTCCTGTCCTAGCCGGAAAAAAAAAGAGAAGTGGGTCTCCTTTTCCAATTTTGTCAAGTCTAAAATGGTAAATTATTGGAGATACAATCTTTTTTCACTTGCCATATGGTTTAGGCACTTGCCAAATCACAAGATTTGCCAAGTGAATTTTGACAAACTCTTTGAGATGCTCTAATGCATTTTCCTTTAGGCAATTTGCTAGCTTCCACTTGTCCTCCTAGCTCCTTTAGCACCGGCACCCATCTTCTTGTCATCCTCACCACCATCATCAACAAATGTCTCATCCTGGTCCACACCCCTGAAAGTAGATTTCATTCCTTAATTTCCAAATCACAGATGAAGAAATCACATTAGTCAGTTCATGTCTTTTATTGGCTAGCCATAAGCGAGCTACAGATTCAAAATTCTCCCCCAAACTCACTCCCAGCAGGCCTGAAACAATAGACCAAGCAATTTTTGCCACACAGCACTCAAAAAAGAGGTGAGTGACAGATTCCATTTCATTACACATCAAACATGTGGGATCACTTACTTCTCTTATTTTGGCTAGATTATCTCTAGTCAAAACTCCATTATTAGAGATAAGCCACAGGAAAAATTGCCACTCTTCTATCAGTCGGCGCGGCGTGCCATCCACTGTCTGCCACTCTTCTATCAGTCGGCGCGGGACCAACATCCTTCTCCTTTCTCTCCCCTACACTTTCGATCCAAGTTGGCCCATCTCCTTTCCCCTTCTTTTCCTAGCCTTGGCCCATCTTCCCAGCAGCGGCACATCACGTGCAGATGAAAGCCCAGGACCGATTTATACATTTCGTTTTTTTCTTTTTGATGAAATGAAACTAACAGCAAACCTTTCAAAATTCGTACATCACCTATCCGACTCCGATAGACATGATTTTTATTTATAAATTAATATAAAACCTAACATTAACTTAAAATAAAATTCAGCTAATATTCTACACAAATTATATTTTTAGGATTAGATTATATTTTTTCCTATTTATTGAAGGACTTCAAAATCTTAATATGTGTATTGTTGAAATGATGCTTAAATTTCAGTAAAATACACATATGAGTGCAGTGTTGCATTTCAGTGCTACATGCATGTGTAGAAGCAATAATTAAAATGTTTGTATACTTTACGTTTTTTTGCCATTTCATAATTTATGTAATTTAATACTACCCAACTGTTTTTTAAAATAAGTCCAAAACTTGATCAGTGATTAACATACAACAGTCCTAAAAAAGTTTCATATAAAAACTACAATTTAAGTATAAGTTGCTTTATTTGATGTTCATTTCAAAGTTCTGGAAGGCTTTCTCATAGCAAGAGAGTTCCTCCTGTAAAGAGCACATATTAAGAATACAAATGGTGAAGCAATCAACTAGAGTTACTGAATATGTGTGGGACTATAGGCAAGGAACCTAAGTTGTGCACGCAGGACAATCAATGTGTGCCCAGAAGCATTTTATCTTTACTATTACTAATTTGAGGCTTCAATAGAGCTTCTACGTTAATTCTTACTAGACATACTAGAAAAAAGAAGATAAATCCTAGAAATTCTCATAATGATTAGAAACATCGAGTCTTTAATTTGCCAGTGTCTAATCGTCATAATAAATAATAGACATTTGATATATTCTTTTTCATAAAAAATTACCCACCTTTGTTATTACAATACATAAAGTAACCCCTTGCTTCTAAATTCCCCACCTCTACCATTATGAATTTATGAATGATAGATAATTCAAAGTAGCACTCTAAATTTATATATAAATTGCCCACCTCTACCATTATCAAAGATAATTCAAAAGAACCCTCTAAGTTTGTACATTACCCACCTCTACCATTTTAAAAGATCCCTAAACTTGTATATAAATTACCCACTTCTATCATTATCAAAGATAATCCAATAATTCACAATAGCCCTGTTTGGTTGGGCCGTGATTTTTGGAAAAAGTAGCTGGAAAAGTAGCTATGAGCTGCGGCTTCTCAAAAAATAGTTGTGAGAAAGGTAAAAGCCCGTTTGGTTCAGCCGTTGTGGCTTCTAAAAAAACTGTTGAACGGATCCACATGTCATCCACAGCTCTATGTAACACCCTGGTGTTACGCATGTATTTAGCACCTGCAAATCATGAGCATAAGCATTGTCATGCATTCATTAAC
This sequence comes from Saccharum spontaneum, assembly GCA_022457205.1. Taxonomy (NCBI): domain Eukaryota; kingdom Viridiplantae; phylum Streptophyta; class Magnoliopsida; order Poales; family Poaceae; genus Saccharum; species Saccharum spontaneum. The sequence continues at coordinate 21,117,429 of CM039607.1, read as the reverse complement.
ATTGCATGAAATAATGAATGAAACATGATCTTGAAACATGTTAATGAAACATGCTTGCTGCATAGTTTGTTTAATTAGAACTATGCCATGATTGTGCTTGTAATGGTGGTAACAATGCTTGATTGTTAGTTTAAATACTTTAAAAATGTTTCACATGCATTTTGGAGCAACTTTGCTTTTTTACATCAACTTGTGAAAATGTTTCTATCTTGTTCATTTGAAGTTGGGAGCTGGTGCTATTGAAAAAAATGAAAAATGAATTTATTTCCATCATGGGCCTTCGCCTCCCTTTTCGGCCCGCGGCCACTTTGGCCTGGCCCGCCTCGCCCGCTACGCCCTGCCTTCGCTCGCGCCCGCGCGCACTGGGCCGGCCCACCCAGCGCCGCTCGCTCCACCGCGCCCTGCACAGACGACGTGTCCACCCGCGCTCTCGCGCTCACCAGCGCACGCGCACCGCGTGGCGGCCAACCACCGACAACGCCGGGCAGTGGCGCACTGAGCCGGCCGCGCTCGATGCCCTCAAAGCACCTGGACTCCCCTCACCGCTCGATTCAACTCGCCACTCCACTCGCTCCCTTTCTCCTTCCTCGCAGTGCCAGTGCGGGCGGAGGAGCTTCCCACCGCAAAGCCGCTGCTCTGCCACTGGCGTGCACCCTCCCCTTTGCCTCCGCCGCCGATTCATCTAGGCTTTGCCTCCGCCTCAAGCTCAGCCATCCCATGCGCACCTCCTCCGCCGCTATCATCAAGGTGAGGGCCCAAATAGGGTCGTCCCCTTCTTCTCCGGCGAACGCGCCGTCGTGGCTCGCGTGACCGGCCACGCCGCCATGTCCTTTTCCTCCCCCTACCGCGAGCACCGAATCCGTCTCGGCCTCGCGAAGCCGGTGCGCTGCTCGCCTTGCGCCGTACAGACTAAGAACGGGGTCTTCGCCGTCGACCCATGCCGCCACGTGCCATGTCTGCCGGCGTGCGTGCTCTGGTGAGCCGCCGAGCCATCCAGGGGCACCAAGCAGCGCAGCTCGGCATGCCGAGCACGCTAGTGTCACCCATGCCACCGGAGGGCTCGCCGCTGGTGAACACCGGCCGGCGGAGCTCCTCCCCTGCATTGTTCCACTGGCGGGTGGGACCCAGCCGGCCGCGAGGTTCGCACGTCTGCATAACCGGGTGCACCCAGCGTTTACGCCCGGCTGGATTTTCGTATTAAAAGAAAAGATTTCTGGAAAATGCTTTTAAAAGATTCTAAAATGCATAGTTGCTGCTGTGGTGCTCCAATTTTGGTGAAACAAATTTCTATGTGCTTATTCATAGATCTGCGGTAGAAAAATATTGCATGTCACTTTTGAGATACTTTTATATAGAGCTTTATTGTATTCTTGTTAATTGTTGTAATATTTAGAAATGCATAGTAAATCACATATTGCTCAAAAAAATATGGTTCTTGTTTTGTTAGTCTTATTATGTGATGCACTTCCTATGAAAAATATATGTCATGCATGCTCTGTGTAAAAATATAGATGTGTAGTTCAAGTGCCTTTATTGGCCTATATTTGTTATTTTTGATAGAGAGCAAAATATGTATAAAACATGCATATGATAAATCTTGTACAATACTCATTTACTGTCTAGAACATGATAGAAGCATTAAATCTGATGTTTGATACTTTTCATAGTACAAAGTAATTTCATGTTCATTTCTGCCCTGTCATTTGTCATTTTGTGTAGGATGTTCTACTTATCCAAATGCAGTGAAATTTATGAGGTAGCCTATTTATGTCATGTTTAGCCTACTTTAATTTTCTAGAAATTTTCTATAATCTCGAAATATGTGTTGCTGTTCAAACCTAGCCTTAATTAGGGTTTAAATTGAACCTTGCCTTATTGCATGTGTGGTTAACATGTTTAGTTGTGGTGTATCTTTGAAGCATCAAACCTTGCTGGTATGATTAGTGAAGTTGCTACTATACTTTATGTCATGATACATGTTTTGTGAGTAGTGTCCTTCTCTACTAGAGAGGAGATCTGCACCTACTCATTTGGTCACAAATTAAAAGGTTCATTCACATGTCATGCCATGCATCATGATCATCATATGTCATCTTTTCGATGCACCTATGCATTAGCACTTATACATACGCATCATTACAGGATCACGAGCAGAGAATCCGATAGCAGTTCCCAAGGAGCCGGAAGAACCTCAGGAGGCGCCCGAGGCTGACGAGAAGGTTGGTGAGGATCTCAAGAAGTGTCCAAATCATCGCCTGAGCTCGTTCAAAAGAGGCAAGCCCCGGAGCATTATAAGCCTCCTACTTTATAAAGCACTTTACTATATATATGTTATACATATGATGCATTAAGTTATAGGGGTTGAGTGCAAACGTTGCTACATTATACCTTGTTTACCCTTCTTATACCCTATCCTTGTTACCCTGGTATTCGCAGTCGAGTAAATGCGTAGCTTGCTTAGACCGGTAGAAGTCAGATGATTTCCCTTCACCTGTGAGCTATAGGTGGTTACCTGGATCTGCTTGGATAATTATGTCATCGTAGGATCACTAAGTGTTAATTTGAAGTTGAGACCGGACGGAGACTTACAGGGTTTCGGACTGTAGTGCTTTTCCGTCTGTGTCGGTTAAGGACCGACCGTTGTTGGGCCTCGGGTCATATTGAACGCATGCCTTACATTTAGCTGGCCGAATAACGTACCTTTCGATCGTGAAGCTAGGAAATTATTCGGGCCGAGTGGATTGCCCGCAGCGCACTGTACCGGAGAAGGTGTGGTAGGACACGGGGCGCAATGATAAGACCAAAGGGCAGTCGGTCGGCTCCCGGGTACATGTGGTTCCTAGCAAACTCGAGACTTTACCTGGATAGTTGACTCGGTGACCAATATCTCACTTTAGCGGGTGAGTGAGGTTTGTGTGAGGAATAAATTACTAGCTGGTTAATAATCAATTCGAATCTCCATCGTTCACTGGATAGTGAACACTTGACTTGAGTTACTTCATCGTAGTAATATTGATGGAACACTTGGTGGGTTATAATGGATATGACATTGTGGAAGTTGCTAATGATCATTGGTTATCATTAATTGTCTAATCATATGCTTGCTCTAGTGTAGGTGCAAATGTAGCCGACAGGTTAATAATGATTAACTTGATATAATGCTTTTGGAAAAGATTCTTAAAATGCTAAAATTGACTTTTTACAAATGGGTCAGCTACACTACTATAAAGTCCTTCATAATCCTTGGTGTCACTTTATTTTTGGTTATATCGGGTAAGTCTAGCTGAGTACCTTCTCGTACTCAGAGTTTTGTTCCCACTTGTTGCAGATGGGTAGATGTATTACAGCTACTGTATCAATTGTCTTTATCCTGTGATGGGTGATGCTTAGGACCATGGGCAGTGGTCGTTCCTTGCGTCTCATCTAATGCTTTTGTTGGAGATGATCATCAGCTGTCACTTTATTTTGAACTCCGGGTGAGTGTGTGTGGATTTGAACTATTTGCTTCTGCTAACTTCTATTCGAACTCGGTTTGTAATAACTATGTTTAAACTCTGATGTATCTTGATGCGAACTTTTTTGTAATATATGATGGTGACCGCTAACCTTATTACGATCTTGGCTGGTGTGCGAGTTGGTTTGAATCCTTCGTGATTTCACGGACTACCGGGTTATACAGGCTTAAGTTTGCTAAATTGTCTGCTCCAGCGGGTGATTTTCTTACTTAATTTCATATAATTGGTCGGTTCTGTTACACTCTCCCCACTCAACTCTCTCCCTCTCTCACTAACGAGATGACCCCACTCTCAACTTCTTCTTCCCACTGACAAGCTGACCGAGCAGAGCCCTCACCGACGCTGGGGTAGAGACCGAGCAGAGCCCAGTGAAGGGGTAACGACTCTATTTGACCATGGGGTTATAAATAGATGCCTTGGCTGGCCCTTGGCCGGTAGCTGAGCACACTTTAGCCTTAGTGACTTATGTTCTGGTGCTTGGGAGCCCTCTAACTCACTCATGCTTGATAGTGTTCATCGAATCGAGCGAGAGAGCGATTCTAGTGTGTTGCTTTGAGAGATTGCATCGTGTGGCACTAGGTGATCGTGTTGCAAGCCAGTGGTGCTTGTTACTCTTGGAGGTTGCCACCTCCTAGATGCCTTGGTGGCTTGTGGCTCCGTCGAAGCTCGCAAGAAGATTGTGCGAGGCTCCCGAGAAGCTTTGTGAGGGGGATTGTGCTCACCCCGCGGGGATCGCGAAGAGCAACTCTAGTTGAGCGTGTCATTGAGCTACCACACTTGATGGTGGGTTCTTGCGGCGTCTTTTGAGAGGCTCGGTGTGTGACCGATTAGCCGCCGAACCACGAAGTGTTGGTCAACACAACGGGGACGTAGCTTGGTGGCAACCAAGTGAACCTCGAGAGAAAATCACCGTGTCAACATTGTCTACTCTTCTCAGTGGTTTGCCTTCGTGCAACACAAGCTTGTTTTTACTTTCTTATATACTTATACTTGTGTAGTTGCTCTCGTGACTAGTTTGCTTGTGTAGCTTGCTAGTTGTCTTCTTGCTTGTGTAGCTAGAAGTTTTCCCTTGCGTGGCTAATTTGGTTTGTGTAATCTTGTTAGTCACATTGCTTAGTCTGTGTAGCTAAGTAAATGTGCGCTCTTTAATTTGGCATTGGTTGCCTTGTTATTGAACATGGCTAGTGAGCTTAGGAGCTTTGTGCTTTTGCTTTACTAGTTGTGTAGGAGCTTCCTTGGTTGGCAAAGTACTAGTGCATAGGTTTGTGTGACCTTGCTCTAGAATTAATTAGGTGAGCTCTTGGTAAGCTTAGCATCTTAGTTGCTTAATTAGGATCTTTGCAAGGTGCTAAAGAACTTAGATAGAGGGGTGTAGTCTTGGCTAGACCGATAAGTTTAATTCCGTATTTGTTTCGGTTAGCCAACACGTTTAAGTTTTAGAAAGGACTATTCACCCCCCTCTAGTCCGCCATCTTGACCCTTCACCCACATGTCATCCACAGCTCTCCCCACTCAACTCTCTCCCTCTCTCACTAACGAACTGACCCCGCTCTCAACCCCTTCTTCCCACCGACAAGCTAACCGAGCAGAGCCCTTACCAACGCTGGGGGAGAGACCGTGCCCGTGCCGAGGCAGGGCCTGCGCCGCCCACCGGGGCTGGGGCAGAGGCTGCGCCTCGCCCGCTCCCAAAATAGGGCAGGGCGGCGCTTCCACGCCCATGCCGGGGCTGCTCGCCGGAGCCTGCACTGAGGCCGTGTTGGGGCCGGTCGCCAGAGTCCGCGCCAAGTCCACTAGCCGGATCCTGCGCCGGGAACGCCGCTGGGCCATGCCGGAGCTGCGCCCGTGCCGGGGCAGGGCCATGCACCGAACCTCCCGCCGAAGCTACACGAACCGGGGCCGTGCCCGAGCTGGGCAGGATCGTGTGGTTGTGCCCACGGCGGATTTGTGCCTCGCCGGGCAAAGGATGAGCAGTGGCGGTGCCTCATGCTTGCTTGCGACCGATGGGAGAGAAAGCTCAGGAAAAAACAAAACGTTTTCTTTCATAACCAGTGGTAGGTGGATAATATTTTCAAAGTTGCCCACCTCAAAAGCCAATGAAAGTAGGGGGAACCTGCTTTTGAATTTGTACCTGCTTTTGGGCCAAAGCAGTTGTGGCTTTTCACCCCTTTGGTTGGCTTTTAACTTTTGCAAAAGCAAAAGCAGGTTAGAAAGCCCAACCGAAGGGGCCTAATTTTACATCTAAAGTGCTCACCTCTGTTGTTACGAAAGATAAACTAAAACCCCAAACTTTTTATCTACATTACCCATCATCATCATTGTGAAAGATAAATTAAAAATAACCCACTAATATATTTTTACAAATTATCTTCATATACCCTTATGAAAGGTAATGTAAACTAACCACTACATTTGCATTCAAATTACCAATATATGTCATTAAAAAAATATAAATTAACACATTTTTATAAACATCAGCAATGGTTGTAACTGGACTTGATTGTGGAGAAGCAACTAATAGATTGTTATATGAATCCAATGGTCCCTAAAACTGTCAGGTCAATGAAAAATCTGATAGTGAAGACTTTAAGCTGTTGCGAGGCCAAGTCATGATCTAACATTGGAATATCTCTGCCGAGTGATTTTCCAAACCAGCAGTGATATACCCCAGATCAATGTGTCTAAAACCAGTAGTAATATATTACTGCCGATTTATGACTCAACTCGGTAATGATAGCAGGCTTCATTAGGTCAATAGAATCACAGTCATTATATGGGTCCTAGGGCTTATGAGTTATGAACTGTCAATGAAGCTGGATTACTGTTGTTGATTCTAGTAAACACGGTAGCGATAGAGCGACAGGGATTCCATGTTATGTATTGTGATTTTGAACCTCCTCAAAGCCAAGGGTCACGCCTACATCCACGAGCTCCGTCGAAGACGCATAAAAATACTGAACACCTGACATTTCTTAGACGCTAAGTCTTGTGCATTATGCCACTAGTCGACCGTGTAGGATTTTACATCTGTTGATTATCATTTCGAAAAAATTAAAGAAACGCGTATGCACTTGCTTGCACATGGTCCAATGCAATATATACTTTGCTTTCGTTAAATAAGGACCTACTCCTTCCGTCCTAAAGTATCTGTCATTTTCGCTTTCCGAGAAACAACTTTAACAAAATATATATTAAAAAATATTAATATTTATGATACATAATAATTGGAATCATTGGAAAGATCTTTGAATCTAATTTTTTAATAAATTTATTTGGAGATACAATTATTACATATATTTTTCTATAAATCAAGTTAAACTTGTGGCACAGAAATCACAAGCGACAGATAATTTGGGACAGAGCGAGTAGCACACGTTCAGTCACAGCTCATGTCAGTGGACCTACACTTACTACACGAGGAGAATAAAGTTGTTGCCACACCCACGGTACTTGGCCAAAGAGATGGGGGCATCTCGACGGCCACGAAAGATGCGTACACACCACCAGGGACAAGATATGCTATTGATGGTTCATCCCCACATGCGATTCTCTCGGCTCCTCCTATCTCCTCCATCCACACTGTCATCGGTCGCCCACCAAAACAAAATATAGCTGATCGCAAAAGAAAATAAAATAAATAAAAGCAGGCCGGAGAGCGAGAGCGCACACGACAAGGACCTGTAGCTTCCTGCGCCACCACAGAAATCCCCCACTAGGCACTAGCTAGTGAATGCATGCGGTGTCCATTGTTCATGGTCACATCCTGCCTCCGCGGCCTCTGCTCCTGCTGCTTCGACGACAAGCCTAACCAAGAAGAGCCGGCGATGGCCGCCGCTACACCCAGCGACGACGATCAGACGACCATCATCACCCACCGCACCGTGGAGCTAAGCACCGGCGTGCGCCTGCACCTGGCGGAGGCCGGCCCACCACCATCGTCATCCGCGCCCACGGTGCTGCTGCTGCACGGCTTCCCGGAGCTGTGGTACACCTGGCGCCACCAGATGCGCGCGCTGGCCGCGGCCGGGTACCGCGCCGTGGCGCCGGACCTGCGCGGGTACGGCGACTCCGACGCGCCCGCGGTGGCGGACCCCGGGCAGTACACCGCGCTGCACGTGGTGGGGGACCTGGTGGCGCTCATCGACGACGTCCTCGGCGAGAAGCAGGTGTTCGTGGCCGCACACGACTGGGGCGCGCTCACGGCGTGGAGCCTCTGCCTGTTCCGGCCCGACCGGGTGCGCGCGCTCGTCGCGCTCAGCGTCGCCTACACGCCCCGCAGCGCCGCGCGGAAGCCCGTCGACGGGCTCAGGGCGCTCTTCGGCGACGACTACTACATCTGCCGGATCCAGGTACCTCCTCCGTACCTGCCTGTAACTACCTGCATGTGGTGCACCCTTGCCATGGTTGGCATTGCTAGTATTATATCTTGCTTCTTGTATTGATTCACATTATATTTTTTCATTTTTTTAAGAAGAAGAAGACGGGTGTGATGTGATAGAGATAGAATCCCTAGCGTTGCACTGCTCATGTTCATCTATACCTTGCTTTGCCCGCGCTCTTACTTTGGTCGCTTTCACGGGTAGTGTCTAGTGCGCGTATGTCCTTTTCTGATGCATGTAGGCCCTTCAGCATTGCAACTAGCGAATGCTAGGCTTGTCCCGTCTATTTCTTCCGTCACTATCTATTTCGTTCATAAGGAATCCAAAACAAGCTAAGCCTTATGATATTGTAGTTGCATTGTCTATTTTCAAGCGTTCTGTTTCGATTAGTTTCAGCCTAAGTCACATAATCACCCGTCCACAGATCAAATTACTAACACAGTGCTCCTCCTTTACATACTAAAATGTAGCTCATCCCTTCTGTTTTGCTTTTCTTTTCTCGAATGCATATGCAAGTGCAACCCTTTTGCTTGGAACAAGAGTTACCATATATTCCCTTCGTTCCAAATTATAAGATATTCTGGCTTTCTAAATTCATAGCTTTTGCTACGCACTATGTCTAGATCTATAGTAAAAACAATTTATAAAAACCTAAACGTCTTATAATTTAGAATCGAAGGAGTATAATCTTAGAAAATGTTCTTTCTTTCGCTGATTGTTTTCTTACCAATACAGTGGATCTTAGAACGCAATGGGAGTTTACTGTAAGTAGAACGAACGTGATCAATATAAAGTGCCAAGTCCAACTTAGCAATATAATATCTGGCTGCTGCCTACGGTATCAGGGTCTTAACAACACCTAGAATTAAGGTAAATATATATTGAGCTGCTTTCCCCCAGCAGTTCAGACGAACACGATTAACCACCTCACTACTGAACATTTATCAGAGAGAGGACCAATGAGCAATGGTGCGATCCATCTGCAGATGCAGCATTAGAAATATATCTCGAAGCGCAGCGCAATCTCCAATTTTTTACAGTCGTCGTCGTCGTCATCTTCCACCAAATTGCTTGCATGCCAATCTGTTGTTCATGTTGAAAGCAGTTTCAATAGTTTTTGGATTTCAACATTCTCCAAAAGTTGCTGTAGTTGGCAGTTGCTACTACATAAAGCAACATGCTTGTTGTTAATCACTATCGTCTATATCTATCTTTTGAGCATGCAAAAGCATGTGACGCCAAGGATTACCCAAAACAATCATCCTTTTTTTCGTGAGCTGTCCTTGCGACACGTATTTTATTAAGCAGAAGCAGAGTTTGACTGGTTACAACATTCCCAAGTAATCCATAGATTACTGTGGAAGGAAGCCAACACGACCCAAATAAACCTAACTTAAATTACATTACAAGAAAGTTGCAACCAATTGGGCAGGTGCCAATGAGATTAGCAAGCCTCCTCGAACATACACTCGAACCCCGCCACGTCGAACTTCATTAGCGCTCGAAGTGCGGCCCTTTTTGCGGAGTCGAGCAGGCCATAGAATGTCTGCTGGAAGTCTGGTACTACCTAGGAATCCGACGGCTGTGAGGCGGAGGGTTCCCACTTAGACACAAGCACCTTCTGTGCTTGAAGGATGGCGTTAGGGCACACTTTGCTGCCAGACACGTGCTACGGCGGATGGTGATCGACGATGGAGAGCAACGGGATCGACGTTGGGGTGGCGTCTTGAGGATGGGAGTCTTCAGTGGAGCTGAGACATGCCTAGCAAACTCCCTGGCGAGGGCCAAAGGCAAAACTGACAGATCGTCACCATCCACCCCCGGTGCCTCAGCATCCGCAAAGCTAAGCTGAACCATCTGTGGTGGCGAACGGTTGTCTACCAATGATGCCTGAGCCTCCAGAGAGGCCGTAGTCAGAGTAGACGGGCGCCCCAATGCCGGAGCACTCGCAGATTGACTCACGACAAGCGAGGCTGCGAGCTCATTGAGCATCAGGTTGACCCATACGGGAGGCCTAGCGCCCTCGCACAGCACCACCGCGAGTAGATCAGACTTGTGGAAGTAGCGACGTTGTCAGTCACGGCAATGTTGATCTCCCTCGGCAACTTGCTCCGGCGTCGTCGACGGATGCCGTTGGTGCCCCCCCCCCCCCCCCCCCCACAGCCATCTACACGGCTCCGTCCGAGCTGCCATGTGGCGCGTGTAGGGAGGGGCGTGGGCCGCCACCCCTGCCTCTGACGCCGTCGCTGCGGCACGCCTGGGCCACTTGCAATCCCTAGCGAGGTGACGGTAGTGGTGACAGCGCAGACAATGCCGTGGCAACTGGCAGGTCGCTACTCGGTGTGAGTAGGAAAGGCAGTTGAAACATCTGCCGTGAAGCTCTGCCGGATCTTCCGGGCCTGTGGAAGCTGCGTCGGTTGAGGCGGCCACAGGACGTCTCTCCTGCCGTAGGAGAATCTCACGCCACCCATCAGCGTTGGGGCGGAGACCCGTCCGCGAGGTCCAAGGCGTTGGCGGACAGGGACGCGGCCATCCACAGGCTGACAGGCAGGCCGTGCACCAGCTAGGAGCGGCCGGCTGCGTCTCTCCTTGACCTTCGGCCATGTCCTAGCCAATCAGCGTCTGCACCGCCCCAGCCCCCAACCACTGCTGGACGAGGCTGGGCGCGCGGCGGGAACGCCGATCCCGGCTTCGCCTGACAAAGAACGGCGTTGAGGTAGGCAGTGGGTTTGATTAACATGCATGCTGCACCTGTGCGATGATGCTTTCCTTTGTCTGTTCTCCGATTCCTTGCATGCTTTAGCCTTTTACGTATTCAATCCAAAGTATCTGGTGTAAGGCCATGACGAATGCGCTATACTTTGCTTAAGCACTCTGCCAACAGTAATCTCTTGCTCTATCGGTCTCTGTCTTCGTTAGTATCCTTTCCGTAGGCAACCTGAAAGAATCAACTTTATTTAATTTGTTTCTTTTTAATAAAGGAAGAATTTAATTAATTCAAGATCATTACATCGAGCTCAAATAATAATCATGTACCCATTTCTGGTCCAAATCAACTTTGTTTGGGACATCTTTATACTTTAGCTACAAGGCACCTGCTAGAGATGTCCAACCATCATTTTTTTTTATGTTGTAAAAAAAACCATCTTTTTTAAGAAAAATACAGCTGTATTTATTGCTCAGAATTCAAATTACAGTCCCGCAAAGTGAAATGCCAACCGCTAATAAATGCTTTATTCTCTTTTATCAGTTGTATCAATAGGCGTCACATCCAACTCTAAATTCTAGAAAAAAAAAACACCACCTAGACGGTGTTTTCTGATTTATACAAGTACTTAAAAAGAATTTATACTAGTTGCTTAAAAAGGATTTCTGATTTGTACTTAAAAAGGATCGCACGTCTAGGTGGTGTTTGATCATATTCTAGGTGGAGTACATATCTAAATAAGATATGGATATTAAATGTCCATATTCATATTCAATTGTTCATTTTGTGTTTGAACCGCTTTAGACAGATGCACATCGGTAATATCCGTGCTGTTTTCATCCTATTTCTGCCGCAAGGAGATCGCCTTGCCTGCATACGATCCTCGACATCCGAGCCAATCGTTAGGTCAGTCTCAACGGAGGTTTCATGGCCCAGTTACCAATGCACTCATATTTTGGAAACAGCTCAGTTACCAATGTACTTATATTTTAGAAATAGTGCAGAAGAGTTTTATCCCCATGAAACTATCTCTGCTTCCATGAAACTTTCATTATTTCTCTCTTCATCAATACGGTGTCATGTTAGTACATTTAATGCTCATGAAACTCTCATGAAACCCCATTGAGATTGGCCTTAATTTACCGATGTGAGCTCGAGAGAACTTGTCTCGCTCGCAATACTAAAGGCCATGCATGTTTGGTTCACCCCTCCTAAAGTTCATTAAACTTTAGTCACTTTTAGTCGATAAAATGTCGAACACCCCAACTAAAGTTTATGAGCCACTAAAGTTTAGTGACTTTTAGTCACCAAGGATAGCTAAAAGTGACTAAAGTGTATAAGGGACAACTGCTTTAGTAGTCTTTAGTCACTATAACTAAACAGGGGATCATTAAATTTTAGAGGAGGTCACTAAGCTTTATGAGCCACTAAACTTTAGGGTGGAACCAAACAGGCCCTAAGCCTACCTTCCCCTGATCTGACTTGCACTTGAATGCACCATCAACATTAGTATTTAGCCAGCCCAGTTCAGGTGGCTTCCAGATCGCAGACTGACTCCCGTGAAGGCGCGCATTCCTTGCAACCATAGAATTTCAACGCCGAATGCTTACATTTGGTACCAAAGGGATTCTGCTGTTGTCGGATGTTGCATAGTTCTCACCAGTACTTGCAAAAAGAAACCGGATAGATCACGTATAGAACAATTTATCAGATTTAATATTGTTAAATACCTACAATAATGTTCTGCAGAGTAGTAAAAGAAATTGCACTCCCTCATTTGTGTCAAGCTTAAGCAGAAGGCTTAGCATACCTTGAGGATTCAAACGCAGGAGTTGCTCCGCAATCATCCAACAAACTCCGCCCGCATGACTTCTCTCAGGAAACAGGCATTGGCCGTTTCTCTTTTGGCACCATGCGTGATAATTTTACTAGTCGATATGCAGACCTAGAGCCAGGATAGCCTTGGATGGGCGCTTGAAAAAGCTGTCATGCAGAACTACAATGAGGGAATCACTTTTATGCTTCCAAGGTCCCCATTTGAGACCATGCTAAAAAAAAATTTCTTACTCGTAATCTAGAACAAACTTGTTTTCATTAAATGGCTGCCTCCATCGGTACATGTAATCCAAAAGCCTTGTTTATCTCTACAAACAGGACATTTAGATTGAAAAGTTGTCCCTAAGAGTAAAATCTAGCTATGGCAAGTCATTCTTTGAAGCTTGCACCACAGTGGCCTTCAGATAAAACTACTCATCTTAGGGCATATGTTTGGTACAGTTCAGTTTCACTAGCGAATCAGCTTTTGTTAGTTTTAGCTGTAAAAATAGCTTTACTGGTAGAGCTGAAACCATTTTCATAAACGTTTGGTAAAACAACTTTTTTAGGGAAGATAGCAGAGAGAAAGCTGGGAGAAGCTAGTATTTTCATATTCACCTCACTTTACCTAGAGAACCGTGCGTGTGAAGGGAGCTAAAAAAAAGCTTTTAGGGAAAAGTTGTTTCGTTCGGACGCGTTTAGCAGGAAAAGCTGAAAACAACTTTGTGAAGCTGGTAGAAAAACTCTACCAAACACACCCTTGCTTTATATGTTGCATGCATCACATTTTCCATTTGACCCAAAGTTCCATCAAAATTGCCTATGACAGCATTTGTGTAGTGGTACCTACCGACATCACCATGTTTCCTGTACCTCCTCCAACATTGTCCTATCGACCCTTGACGACTCCATCAGTCCCATCATGCATGGGAGCTAGGGTTTGCATCGATCATACATGGCTGAGCCACCTATGGCCCTGTTCATCCGGCTTATAATCCGTACTTTTCAACTTTGGCTGAAACAGTGTTTTTCTCTCACAACAAATCAGTCAACAGTGTTTTTTCAGCCGGCTTATCAACACAGCCGAATGGGGCCTATGAATAGCTTTCCACTCTTCATTGTGATCATCCTAAGACCTAGTTCACAATATCACACTATCAGTTTTGGGTGGGAAACCTCGTCACCAATCCCTTTTCACCCCCACCTTAGACTAAAGAATGAGAAAACGCAAGGACAGAAGGAACAAATGAGAAAGAGGATGAGAAAAAGGCAAAATTAATTTTCCTTTGGACTGGATTGTATAAGTCCTATCCATGAAATCTTCCAAGGGTTGTCCGGAACTACCATGACAGACTGGAGCTAAACCAATCACTTCAATATGTTTGTTCTGCCTTATTTTCAAGGTCCTCCAAACCCTTTTCATATAGCGGAATTCTTAGGTATGCTTAATTCTCTTGCATGAATCAATTTGTCATGTCATACGTTTTGTTCCACTTCAAAAAAGATGGCAATTATTGGTATTTTTGAGGCACACAAAGTGTAACGATGTGTACATGCCTTTCAGGCTAGCAACACTATCTTTTAGCTAGTAACTAACTATGATAACAATGGATATTATATGTAGGAGCCCGGAGAAACTGAAGCAGAATTCGCACGCCTTGGCACTGAGCTAGTGCTCAAGAAGTTCTTTAGTTATCGCTCCCCTGGACCATTGTTCTTTCCAAAGAGTGGTTGGGGCTCACCAGACGCTGAAGTACCTTTGCCGAGCTGGGTAACGGAGGAGGATCTCAAATACTACACCAGCAAGTTTGAGAAAACCGGCTTCACTGGAGGACTCAACTACTACCGTGCCCTGAATAAGTATGTTTGTTATTTGATACTTCCTCCATTTCAAATTAAAGTTTACTTTCGTTTTGTCCTAAGTTAAATTTCTCTAACTTACATGTTATTTTAAACATATTAAAATCTAAAATTTTAAATAAATGCAATGTCAAAAATATTTTAATGTAGAATTTAATGCAACTATCTTGATGTTGTAGATGTTAGTGCATTTTCCTATATACTTGGTTAAATTAAGAGAAGTTTGCCTTAGAACAAAGCTAAATAAACTATAATTTAGAATGGAAAGAGTAACTGGCTGACGGGTTCATGAGCTGTTAGCCTTGTCAAATGATGATATTATATTTCTCATATAAAGTTGGTACATAGTTTTATCTGTTGAGTGTCTCGTAAGTTTTGAGGGGGATATTTTAGAAGATTGACTTAATTAATGCATTTAATTAATCTGCATTTGAAACTTTGGTACTTAATAGATAAATAAGCAACATTATTATTATAAACTAGAAGTGAAAAAAAAATATAGCAGCCCACGAAGGAACCAGAACCAACACCCTTCCATAAGAACTAATAAAGTTGGTTAGTATAGTGAGAATGGCTCTATTTTAACAAACAAATAACTTACATATATTTACTTTGATAAAGGTTGTAGGTCTAGTAAGATTCATCCAAAATCAAACTCTTTTAAGTTGACCATTAATATAGAAACTTCTATACATATTGACATTACTAGAACCATTACGAAAAGTTCTTTCACAATATAAAACTTTTTATTTAAGACAATATGTCTAGATATTGCTTAGCGAAGCTGACTAAGGTTGACTTAAAAGACAACTAAGATGGATTTATAGTTCTGATAAGAGGAAGTATATTAATACTATTTAGATATGATTTATTTAATTATATGCTGCTTACAGTTAATTGATATTGTAGATTATGTGCATTATCATTTTCATGGAGTACACATTCCAACGTAATAAAATCCTGATCTGTGTATATTTAGGACATGGGAGCTCACATCACCATGGACTTTAGCTAAGATAAATGTACCTGTCAAGTTCATCATTGGAGATTTGGATTTGACGTACCATAATCCTGGCATTCAAGATTTCATTCACAAGGGTGGCTTCAAAAAGTTCGCTCCACTTCTTGATGATGATATTGTCGTCATGAAAGATGTTGGGCACTTTATCAACGAAGAAAAACCAAACGAAGTTAGTGAGCACATAATCAACTTCATAAAGAAATTCAGTTGACTAGAGCTCCATAAATACACCATGTGGTGCTATAAATCACATAAATGGCATGCAGTAATTAAATATTTGGAATCATTGTTCAATTTGTTGGGTTGAGGATCTAAATGTAATTCATGTTCAAAGCTTGTCCAAATGATATCGTCTTTCTCTCCGCCATTGGATTTGTGTAAAGCATTAAATTTATTTAAGAACCGTGGAATGGAGTTTAATGTTATGATATGAGAAGTACTTTAATTTGCTTTATCTATCACAGTATTAGTTTCATGCAAACAACTTAAAAATTGCAAAATAGTGATGTCCACAAAAATGGGCCCATCACTGCTGAAGCCTTAGTGGCAGATGTAACCAAAGTGCATCAACTTTATGTCCTTTGTGTAGCGACATAGCAAGATTGGTCACTTACATATGATGAGCGACAAATGACTAGTGTTAACATCGATTGTCCCATCTAGAAGTGATATACATTATTCCCACTATAATTGAACCAACTTTAATGGACTATCGTCTTTACCCTTAACGCCTGTGTTCAAAAGCTTATCCGGTCTCTTTCATGAACGATTTTAAACAGCTAAAGTATTGTTTGGTTTAGCAAAAGGGACGGTAACAACAACAAAACTCATTTCCACTACTACCTATTATAGAGAAATCAATATGGTCATTTGTTTGGTTTAGCAAAATGGATAGGAAATGTAAACGGAAAAAGAATGCATCAACAAAAATACGAAATTAAAGAGCTCAAAGGAGAAGGAAGGAAGAACACATGCCCCTTGATCCAATCCTCCCCAACCCAATTTGATGCGAATTGTCTTCTCCCCATGTCCCTCTTGCAAAGCTTCCTATTTATCAAAAATTCCATAAAAAAATCAAGAACACAGTCCATGGTTACGGTTGGGGGAAAAGGTTGGGGTCGAAGGGAGAGGAAGATGGCGAAGGGAGAGGGGATGAAATGGGTCGTGTTCACTGTTTAGGATGCCGTAGAAGCACTTGGGTCGTTGGTGAGCGAGGTTGTAGGCGTCCTAGAGTTAACGCTGGAGCATGATGTAAGGTTGAGATGGCCGACTGGGGGTGAGAGGTGGGGTGAATAGTCATATCTAAAACTTAATCACTTTGGCTAATCGAAACAAATGTAGAATTAACCTCGTCGTTCTAGCTATGACTATACTCCTCTACCTATGTTCACAGGACCCCTACAAAAAATATTAATCAAGGTAACAACTATGGTGCTAAGTTGGTGGTCGGATCTCACCTACACAAGATCTAGTTAGCAAGGTCACACAACCTAAGCTACTAGAGCACAAGCTAGCACAAGTGAACTCTCCTACGTATACCAGTGAGCAATGGTAAGCAACTACAACTAGCTACACTAGTAAGCTACAACACCAGTACAAGAGCAAGAACACTAGCCCAAGATATTACAAGTAAAGAGCTAGAATAAGAGAGTGCAAACCACACAGGAGACAACTGTTTGCTTGTCTTTTCAGCGAAGGAACAATGTTTTTCTCCCACAACAAATCAACGAACAGTACTTTGCAGGTTGTCTTTTCAGTGAAGCGAACAGGACTCCCGAGTTTGGTGGCTTGTCAACCACCCCACTAAGGCGAGTTGCCAAGTTCAAGGATTATCGATCGTCTTGCTAGCACCCAAGCCCACAAGCTCGGACTATCCCTTGAGGTAGGCTCCAAAGTAAGCACTAGATTTTGACTCGACCAATCAACTTTCGATGCCTTGTTTTTACTAGATTTGCTATAGCCTTCGACGACGGGGACAAGGACAAGAGCCCTAAACAATATCTTCATCGGAGAACCACACTTGCCAGCTTTTACGGAGTCACGGCTAAACTTGTCTCGGAGCCTGGACGTGGCAACTTCTGAAAAATAAGGCCCCGTTTGGTTTGGTTGTGTTAAAATTTAACTCCCGTCACATCAACGTTTCCTCAAATGCATGGAGTACTAAATGTAGACTAATTGCATGCATGTCGGCACAGATTAGGAGTAATTTACGAGACGAATCTATTAAGCCTAATTAGTCCAAGATTGAAAACTTTTTGTCAAATAAGACGAAAGTGCTACAGTGTTTGTTAAACTTTAACTTCTCACACCAAACACCCCCTAATAAACACGATCGTCTAGCATCACATGACCCGAACATGCTACGAGACAAACTCGCTAAGAATCCAATAAACAAGGTGGTACAGTAGCTGCCTAGCTGGCAAGACACCAAGCAGCCCAACTATGTCATTGACGTGGTCCGGTCATTCCGTGACCCATATGTCAGTGACATATAACCTTGACCCTGACGTCGATAGACTCCATCCGTGGCGCGCGCACTAGCGCACCCACTCCAGTCCCCTCCCCTCCCACTCCTGTCCGTCGCGCGCACCTACCAGCAAAAGCCTGAGCCTGACGAGCCATGGAGCTCCGCGAGCTGGGCGGTACGGGCCTCCGCGTCAGCGCCGTCGGCTTTGGTGCCTCCCCGCTCGGCAACGTTTTCGGGGACGTGCCCCGCGACGCCGCCCGCGCCGCCGTCCGCCGCGCGCTCGACCTCGGCATCAACTTCTTCGACACCTCCCCGTACAAAAACCCCACGCCCACTTTCCTCTCCTCTCCTCTCCTCCCCTCTCCTCGGCCGCCGACTGATGCCGCCGGTCCGACCGCCCACCCGTGTTCAGGTACTACGGCGGCATGATCTCGGAGTCGGTCCTCGGCGATTGCCTCCGCCACGCGGCCGTTCCGCGGGACCGAGTCGTCGTCGCCACCAAGTGCGGCCGCTACAAAGACGAGGGTTTCGACTTCTCCGCCGACCGCGTGACGCGCAGCATAGACGAGAGCCTCGCCCGACTGGGGCTGGACTACGTCGACATCCTCCACGCCCACGACATCGAGTTCACCCATCTCGACCAGGTCCGGTCCCGATTACGGCTCCCGCGTCCCACCTGTTTGATGAATTGCCTGGCTCCCGTGCAGTGAGCTTAACCTGGAATCTGGGCACACTGACACTCATTCTCACTGTAGATTGTGAATGAGACAATTCCCGCTCTCCAGAAGATTAAGGAGAGTGGGAAGGCACGGTTCATTGGCATCACCGGGTTGCCTCTCAGCATCTACCCTTATGTCCTCGACCGGGTAGCGCCAGGCTCGGTGGACGTGATTCTATCTTACTGCCACTACGGGATCAATGACACCTCCCTTGTTGATCTGCTCCCCTACTTGAAGAGCAAAGGTGTTGGGGTTATCAGTGCTTCGCCCCTCTCCATGGGTCTTTTAACAGATAATGGACCACCAGAGTGGCACCCTTCACCAGAAGAACTTAAGGTATATCCTTAAATCTGTTATGTGCCTGTTGATTGAACAGCAAGCTTTCTTGAGCACAATTTTATTTTTCGTGGCTGTTGCATAATGAATTGTGAAACACACCATTTTTACTGTCCTAAGAGGCATGGTGACAGTGTAAAAACCCCATATTTAGAATCACTTTCTAGTATTTCAATCATACAGCCACACCATTCTGTCTTTGTGGCCTGTAATTTTCTTAGTTCTGCATTTCTTATCTATTTCCATAAAGGCTTTTTGGAACCCCATAGATGCCTGAATTCTACTTAGGAAATGAAAAGGTACAATTCACATTCATTTATTTTTCGATGATTGTATCAAATCACAGGGAAGGAAAATGTTCATAATAAGAGGTGCAACATTAATTTACAAGGATTGCGAAGTAAAGATATTTTTATTTTAGAGTTTGAGAATTTAGGTTATATATAGAGCTTATGGTTACAAATGAGAAGAATAAAATAAAACTTAAGGGCTTAGGGTGAGGAGGTTTTGAGTGGGGCACTTGTGCAAGAAGGTGTAAGGGATAGAGGGAGGGAGGGTCCAGGTCCTTCTCTGGGACCAGTAAAGGGGAGGGAGGGGGGAGGGTTGTCACTGACAAAGTGGGCTTGGTCTAGGGTGAGTTGTGTCCTAAGAGAGAAGTGATGATTTTTTATGGGATCTTCTTTTGAAGTTAATATTGGGCTGGGAACTGATTTTAGAAAAGTCTCATGGATTACAGAAGGCAAGGGACACTAGGAAGTTAGGAGCCATTTCAATCTTTTTTAGTTTTTTCTTTAAGTTTTGTTTTCTTCTTTAGTGAAACTTATTATTTTTTGTTTACAGAAAATAGGATTTTAAAATTTAGGAAAAAATACAGAAAACAAGTTTTAGTTTGTTTTGGCAAAAGCATCAGATGCTGCATAAATGCCCATTGGCTTAGACTGTACTCCTTTTCTGGTATAGTTTGGCAGATTTATCACCCTCTATTGACAGTCCTCTGCAGCTATCCTTTTCTTACAATGGTGTTATTATTGAGTTCCATAGCTTCTCTATCCACTTTTAATAAACCTGAACAGGCAACAATGCCACAATTTGTCCTTTTGTTGTAAGATGATTAATCAGTTAAGTTGAACTATCTTTCTTGTCTGCTAGCTGGGTAGTTGATCCTTATACAGCTTCTTCCCAGTGCTGACCCGTTTCCTTACTAGTTCAGAGATTTCCATACATGGGGCATTGGGGCCTTGTCAACATCTACAGCTTGTCATATTCCCAGGAGATATCAAAACTGGTAGCTGTGGGTGATGGCAGGCTGTTCTTTAACAAACTTCCTTGAACTAGGGTTATGGGACATGATTTTGGGGGATCGACTGCATGAAAGAGCATATAATTTTCTTATTGCTTGATTTTGACAATGACAGCAAGGACATCGAGCTAACCAATCCCATGTTGTTCCATACTTGAATAATGTTATGAATCCAGTCTAATTTATCTATCTTAGCTATTTTTGGAAGAGACGGCAGAGAGATAGAGGATCAAACCTGATCCTTGTATGCAGAGCCAGGGCAGGCTCCTTGATGCACCACCACCTATGCTCTGTTATGGGCCATGTTGGGACCTCCTGTGATACTGCCTCCAGTCAATATTAATTGATGTTTGAGACAGCTAAATTGGTCTGGAGTTCAATTTTTCTGTAAGAATCTTCAAGTAATAACAGCCGGAGGGACTACTTATGTCCCACATGGTTTTCAAGTTGTTGATCACGTCCTCAAGTCATCAGTTCAATATTGATGTGCACAGTGGATGCACACCACCGCACCACAGCAATGTGTTCTAAAACTACCTAAACTAAATCATACATAAGTGTAATCTATTCAAGCTGAGTCCATAGGAAGTAAACAATTGCCACGGCAGCACAACAATTTTTTTTCTTGAATCCACAGGGGAGTTGTGTATCATTGCATTAACTTAATACCACACCCACACACTCAAGCACACAGCCACTCAATATTCTTGATGATATTTGTATCTTAACTGAACTCTCTAGGATAAACCATCCCTGTGGAAATTGAGAACTCTGTTTGGCATAGCAAATGTTCATGTCGCCTTCTATATCTTGCTGAAGAATTTTTTGGTTTGTGTTTGTTTGTTATACATACTGTTCCAATCTATGCTAGAAATTTATTTGACAAGTATAATATTTCCTATTTATCAGTCAGCATGCAGGGCTGCAGCAGACCACTGTAGAAAGAAGGGGAAAAGCATTACAAAGCTAGCTATGCAGTATAGCTTGATGAATAATGAAATCTCGACAGTTCTTGTTGGAATGAACTCTTCAGAACAGGTACACTGTTTTTTTGGACTTTTGCCTTCTATTCAGGGTATTCATATTATTGCTTGATGAATAAATAATATATTTTCAAACTCGTGAGCTGCTAGAGCATATTCTGGTTGGTTTAGGAAATGACATAAATATTGTTATCTAAGCTTGCATTTTGAATATCATATTCCCGTGCTTCCACAATCTAAACCAGATGTGAGCTGTGAGCAGATCTCCTGTTGACCCCTAGTATATTTGGCTTGAACTGTATCACAGTGGCCTAAAAGATTTTCATATTTCTTTGTTGAAATTAAATAGTAATAGATTCATTGTCGTCATAGTTTTATCACTGTGTTGAGCAGTTCATCCTTCATACGGTAATATATAGAGGATAGCCATGTTAGTTGAGGCCTGTATTTTTCTTTTAAATCGCATCTATAAACTAGTTCGTATTTAGTTAGTTAGTACTTAGTACAGGTTTGTAAATTTGAAAAACTAGGAGAGCTAAAGATTGCCAAGCCAGTTCTCATATCTTTTACAAACTTTACAAAACAAGGCCAGCACTGGGGTTTCACAGTCCCATTTAAAGGTTGCTGTGTCACCATGGAGAATCATTCAGTTTGCCCGTTGGGACAGAAATTTAGGATGGCAATGTGGTGATTTCTGGTATAACAACGTCTTGTGTTTCGGTGATACAAGGTGGAGGAGAATGTGGCTGCTGCACTGGAGTTGTCAACGTCAGGCATTGATGAAGAACTTCTGCGTGAAGTTGAAGCAATTCTTAAGCCTGTGAAGAACCTGACTTGGCCTAGCGGCATCCAACAAGCCTGATGGCCAAAAGCTGCTTGCCTGATTTGAGAAGCTAGTGTGATGGACGTATCACTGCTGTTCGATTCGGTCAATTGTACACTAGCATCATTGACTGCTGATTGCAAGTTTGCAATCCCGTATGGTTATTGATGAAAGGGGACGATTGGAACTGTTTGGGCTTTTTTGGTTGGGTCCTGTGGTAATTTAGACGTGTCGAATGAAGGCGGCACGAGCAATAAAAGATCGATGCTGATCACTGAATAAACCTTTCTCGTACATCTGGGGTGGAGTCAAACACTTGTTAATTTGGTTGCCCACCACTCTTACAGGGACACAAGATGTTGCTGAATTATGCACCAAACATTGATTTCTTCTTTCATTTACCTGTTCTCATGAGTATCAGTGTAAACTTATGCTGTTTAGCTGTCGACACAATGTTTTGTCAGTTTATACCAAAACTCACGTAAATAAAGTATTTATGCAGCAAAAGATTGCTAGATATACTACAACATATATCTTCCTATGGCTGATGAAAATTGGAACACATTGTCTAAGGCCTTGTTTGGATCTTCAATCCACATGTGTTAGTGGAATGAAATGGAACTTAGTTTAATTCCACTCCAATCCATTTCAACACATGTGGATTGAGATGAATACATACACATCCAAACAAGGCCTAAACCTGCCATCTAAAAAATTCAGAACCTTGAAGAGCAAACCCAAGATTGTGATGATGAGAAGGAAGCGTCTACTGTCAGGAGTTGGAAGAAGTGTGACCTACGAGTCCTTCACTGCTCGTCCATGGTCGCCGAGGCCAACGGCCCCCTCCACAGCCGATATGATCTTTGGTACCGACATGCCACCTGAGAGAACAATTTCTGCAACAAATTCCGCCATTCACATGAAGAAACTCGTAGGCACAACACAAGGAGAGGAAGGCCGGTGATGCACTGATGCTACCATTAATTACCTATGGCCTCCCGGACGGAGAGGTCTGGGATGATGACGTCGGCGCGGCTCATGAGGAAGATGTCCCCAAGGTAGAGGTTGTTGGTGGGCACGTAGACGCAGGCAAGGTCCTGGTCGCCGCGGACGCCGGCGCCTCGCAGCGCCACCGTCGACGTGATGAAGCCCAGCGCGTACTCGCCGATCCTGGGGTGCCGGATGATCACCACCTCCTTGAAGGCTCTTGAGCTCTGGTCTGAAATCAACAAGACGATTAGACGAACTTGGCGTGTCAGCGTGTGCATATGTCATAATTTGATACCATACCTACCTGGCGATATTGCGGCGCTGATCTGCTTGGAAGCAGAGTAGATGTGGCGCACGAGTGGCATCCTCTTGATGAAGAACTCACCGAGGCCGAGGAGGGAGGCGCCCAGCCACGACGACATGAACACACCGACCAGGAAGATGAAGCTGATGGAGGTGACAAACCCGAGACCTGCACAGCACAGAGTTGGCCATCATGCATGCATGCATCAGTAACACTGTAGCAGAGAACGCTGATGAAAGGCTAATTCATTCCTTATTCTTATCCCATGCAGCTTCAGTCTCGTGACCAGATTGGATCAAGAACGTGATTAGTTACCGAAAAGATGTATCCCGAGATGGACGTAGATGGGCGAGAAGAAGCCGTCGACGAAGCGGATGAACCACCATGTCGTGTAGAAGGTGATGGCGATCGGGAGCAGGATGACACTGCATGCGACAGAGTGCGGAGCTCAGGGCTCAGGGATGACGTGCAAATGCGAACTACAGTATTCATACGAGGACGAGGTGCGCACCATCCAGACATGAACTTCTTCCATGCCCAGCTCCGTATCACTCTCGAAAACGCCTGCACCATGAATGACAAATAAACAGCAACACTTGAACCAACTAACCTCTGTCTGAAATCGTGTGTGTCTAAGACAAAATCTGTCCTACTTAAAACGGGCTGCCATTAACCAGGTTTCAACAAAATTCCTACGTTCCAGATTCACTGAGCTCATGCATCTCGATGCACCATGAAAAACGAACAGGACCAGGCGCTACGAACGACAGAAGCGGATCTGTCACCTCGATGCCGGTGGGATGGTGGTGAAGGTGGAGCACGCGCGCTGACGTCGTGGGCGGCGGCGGCCCGGCGATGATGACGGGAGTGGTCGGCTCCGAGTCGTCGTCGTCGCCGGCGACATGCTCACTGCCCACCACCGGGAGGAGTAGCTCCCGGTCCCTCTCCCTGCCGGCCATCGCGCTCCCCGATCCAGCAGTACGTACGTGTCTCGCGCCCTGCCACTGCCAGTGAGCGTGGCGTGGCCCAACCGTACTATTTTTGCGCGAACGCCGAGTGCCGACGCAAACACCGGATCGGGGACCACTATCGGAGCTGGTGATAACTGCTAGCTGCTGCCCCCTTGCAAGGAATGGGACGACTAGCGCTCGGAGGTCCGGGTGAGGACGCGTTCGAATGCAGCTGGGGGCCATCTGATTTAAGGAACAACGGCCGTCCGACCTCAGCGCATATAACAGAAGAAACGAGCGCACCTATCCCACCCCACGCGTGCACTCGCGGCGGCCCGTCTCCCACCACGCCGCCATCCCACGACGCGCCGCCGGCATCGAGAAGAAGGGGAGGGGGCGGCGCCCGCCTGCGTCTCTAGCTCGGATGCCCAGCCGGCACGAGAGAAGGTGGAGACACCGAGGTGAGGTAGCCAAAGTCGAGGAGGGAGCGAGATGCAATACACGATCTACTTTTGAAATATCCAGATGCAACACTTGCAACATACGTAAATCTAAATGCAACACTTGCAATACACGTCTCAAGACAGATGAAACACTTGAAACATACATCTGACGCATTTGTAAAAAAAACACCTCAAAACCATTGTAAAACATATGTAACATCCAGATAAAACACTTGCACCATATATGTAAAACATATGCAACATCCAAATAAACACACTTACAATATACGTGTGAAAAAGCATATGAAACATTAGGAACAGAAGCCTGCAACATACATGTACAACTATTGCAACATATGCAACATTCTTATGAAACATTCACAATATACCTATGAAACATCTGAAACATAGGTTTGTAATATGCGTTTTTCACCCTTGCAAGCGCGGGATGAGCAGGCGGAGGGCAGCGCCATCGTGGCCCCTTCTGGATGCAAGTGGAGCGGGTGGCGGGGACAGGTCGTTGGCGACCTTTGGCGGGGGATGTAGGCTGCCGCCGTCGCAGGCGGACAGAGGGGAAGGCGAGGACAGGCCAGTGATGGCGCAGGCTGTCAGCAGGCTCTGCCAAGCGAACCCTGGCCGGGAAGGGACAAGAAGTGGTTGGCAGGGAGCTCTGGCCGGGCGAGGGATGGGAAGAAGTGACTGACGTCAGGCGCAGCAACCGACGGCGGGTGGAGGCACAGCAGGATGCGCGAGATGGAGGCACCGTGGGGAGAGAACGAGCGGACGGGGTTTTTTCTTTTCTTTTCTTTTCTTTTTTTTGCGAGAGCACGTCCGGACGAAAAGTCACAGCACAGATGTCCTTATAGTATCTTTATCGTGCAAGGAATTGCCACGTAAGATTGAGCACATCGCCTTGCACGAAAGTGCCGAGGGTGTTTGGTTTCCACTTCCCCTTGGCTTTGGAGTTGACATTTCACAAGGCGATGATCCTTCGAGGCATCATGGAGTGGTAAAAAGAAAAGAGCTTATACACATGCAGAGAAAACCATGGTCATCTTGCATTAATACTAATAGCTACTGGAGACCAATTAATGGAACATGCATAAAAGTGCAACAATGCCAGCATATAGTAGTGTCTCAAGCAGGGTAGAGCCTGGCCAAATTTGAGCAGGGCCAATAAAACTAATTAGGTCCCAGGAAGAGCAAAAGTCCACAAAATATAGTAGACTAGGGGTGGCCGCGACCCATATTAATTGGCCTCAACTAAGCTTCGGCCCTGGTCTCAAGGAACACATCCATCAACGTATCATCCAACTCAAAGGTGTACACATCAATCAATATAACATGCTTAGCGATCAATGTGTTGGATAATTAGGCATTGACAAGGTCATATTCCGAATAAAAATCATGGTAGAGGCATTAAAGGCATGATTACAATACTAATTAAACAAGCTTGGTCTTTCTCATAAACTAGCATTCTATTGGGAATGTTGTCATTCGATTAAACTTTATAAACAGTGACATCAACAGGACATGAATTTTTTATGTGGTAGATCATAGATAAAAGTTTTGACCAATGCCAAATACAAACGTTCCCCTTACGAT